>CM067374.1:102641725-102911725 GCA_034401795.1 Chaetoderma sp. LZ-2023a
GCATGACACGTGTGTTAACCTGATCTTGAAGACCTGGATGTCCGGCAAAACGGAAGTCATACCGGAAATGGTCGGAACGGACGTAGCACCAGAAAACAGAAGTAAACCCAAGTCCCGAATCCACCACAATGGAACCGGAAGAGCTAGCAACGCTAGAATACGAACTCTTAGCTATAGGCGACCTATGGAGAATCTTGATGACCGGTATGACCGATATATTGGCATTAGCATAAGGTTTTTGGATGGGAGCTTCCGCCGCCGCCACCACTGCTTGAGGGTTATGCCTATCACCCTCAAGACTAATGTGGGTTTGACCCGGTGACCTGCACGAGCTCACCTTCGAGAGCTTTGTCGCTCTAGACCTTTGTTTAGGAGACCTGATTACTTGCATTGACGTTCGAGGAATCGGTTTCCCCCATTTGCGGGAACACGTGCTAGCCCTCGGACTATCGTCAGAATCAGAAGAAACTTCCTGTTTCTTGGCCTCCATGATGGCAGAAGATATTCTTTTGTCTAAAGATTTAGTCAAAGCTGCAGCGAAGGATTCAAATCTCGCAAATAACACAGCTTCCGAATTCGCCGAACAGGGCTTCCCCCCCCCCCCACCTCCGTTGCTGCTGGAATAGACATATTAGAATATTGCAAAAGACACAGCTTTTGTCTTACTAGCAACGGAGGTAGAAGGACGACCAGAGGGCAGCGCTGTAAGGATGAATAATCCTTAAAGAAAACTTAGATACGAACGCATGTGGGGGTACACTTAAAACAGACATGTCCTCCATACTCCACAGAGTGAACTCGTTCACAGATTGAGGACGTGCACTTGATTTATCGTTCGTTAAAACGGACTCTTAAAAACAAAAAAAGATTACGAAAGAAGCATACAGCTTAGAATTTCGATAAAAGGAGTCTAGAAACATGCAAACGCCTTTCAAAGAAAGGCCGGAAAAGTTCAAATTCAAGATTGTTTTCTATCGTAGGGAAATAAACGTAATTCCTTGTAAAGCACTATTTTTTCTTTTAACTGAAAGTGATTAAGGGCTCACTGGAGTAATAGTGTTTTTATATGATGATGACTTAGGCATATTAAAGTTGTTACCACGAAAACGAAACCCACGAAAACCGGTAACATTTATGTACATAGTTATAAAGTTCAATATAACCACGAAATACTTCCAAAAAGATAATTTTGGGAGGATAGACTTCATAGTAGGCATATCTTAGCGTGAGGAAGTCCTTCAATAGTAAGCTGACACAGCGCAAAGCTATAAAAACCTTCTGATAATATTTGTGCAGTTGTTCTGCTTGCAGAATAATTGAAAAGTGAATCTGTTTCCTATTTGGGCTCCAGTGCGCATGCGCAAGCACGCTTAGTGACAGGCGTCACTATGGAGTGAGTACAGACTGGTGCCAGTCTATATCAGTTAATATACTGGAGATGGACCTAACCAGTAGCCTGGTTGACGGTCCATATTTATGGGAATAGGCATGGGGAGGAGTGAATGGAAGCATAAAAATCTTATTCTGGTAGCTAAATGCAGATAATTGATTTAGCAAGTAGTGATTGAATGGTAATGGATGTTTTTGTGGTGTAATAACAACACTGGTTCCTCAATATCTATCCTCACAACTGATGCACCATTTTGTAGGGGATTCCCTGTACTATTAGAAACTGTTATTGAAATGTAGACTCTCAATAACATTTTCATGGGAATGCATTCTTTGTAGATTTACAAGCTATATTTGTACTTGACAGTTTTCTGAAGAATATTGACTGCCGTCTTTCAATAATCGATTGTATTGATGACAAAATCATTGATAGTCGACATTTCAATTACAGTTTCTAAAAGTACAGAGAATGCCTTACAAACTGATATATCATTTGCGATTGTAGCCATTGAGGAACCAGTGTATTTTTGTCATAGAATACTGGATATCTTGAAAAAAGAAGGGTACAGTGGCTGTTACTGACTCAGAAAATAGGCAAACACTGCTGGATAAATTGTATTTATTTCATTGGGAATATTTCGTTTGGGGCAAATTTTATTTTGAAAAGGTTAAAATAACACATCAATATCAACAGATAAATAAGATTTATTACAATTCTCTAAGAGACATTAATCCAGTTCTCTATATAAAAATGATTAAAATTGCTAATTTTGCAATTCCTCCCCCTGCCAGTAGAAACCGCCATTTTGCTGATCACTGAACTCCCTACCCCTATCATGTCTATTAGTTATACATGTGGAGTAGAAAATCTTTATAAATTTATTGCAACAGAATATCAACGTAACGAAGCAGTCTTCAACAATAGTACCTCATTTTTATTTGGCTGAGCAGCTCGTGACTCAAACGATGCCTCCACACAGCGTCTCCGTTTTCTGATGCTAGGTCCACCATACTCTCTGAATAGAAGATATTCTGGCACTGAGCACATTGTTGTATGATAGCAAGATCACATTAAGTCATCTGTATGAATAAGAAAGAAGATAAACTTCATTAACCCGTTAACACTCAAATTTGTTCAAAGAAAATACCAACTTTCTCATACAAAATGTCCATTTACAGAAAAAGATTATTTTTGCAAATTTATCACTGGAATGACTGGCTAATTTATATGATAGAATTCATACTCTCACATGAAATTGGCGAAAATGTCACCCTCGAAAACCGATCATCCAATAGACATTGACATTATGAAGGATCGTTCTCACCCTACAGCATATGGTCTAAGTACAATGAGGATGGACTTCCACATACAGATATAGCAAATGTATGCTTGTCAAGGAAGCAAAAAGAGCGTCAGATAAAAAAAAAAAAATTTATATGTTGGTTTCCAGTTACATGCCTGAAAAATTCAGGTACTAAGGCCATCCTTAAAAGATTTTTTGGTTTTCCTCATGCAACCCTGGTGGCTGCAGTAGGGTAGGTAGGTAGGGAAATTCCCCTTTTTTCACCTGCCAAAATATAATATTACAAAATATAATTTAAAGAACAAAACTTGAAGGTTTTTATTTGAACATGAAACAGAAACTATAAAGCAAACAGTTTCTAAAGGTTTTCTGAGCCCATTTTGACGAAAGGAGTCAATTCAAATTATTCGATCTCCCAATGAACTTACATCAGAAAAAAAGTTATTTTTTATTTAGGAAACGCCAAAAAAAGGTTTTGAGTCGGAGGGATTTTTTAGGGTCAGTCGAAAGAGGACAACCAAATTATTATTTAAGGATGGTCTAAGGTAGCTAGGGAAGTTTTCTTTTAAAGAATTTTTAGGGTTGCTTTACGGCCATGATCACTGAACAAGTCAGGTAGGTAGGTAAATGTGGTTTTTTTTAATAATAGTTTACTCTGACAGATTAGGTTGAATATTTTGAAATTAATTTGACTGGAAACTTTTGCTGCCTACTCACATATCACATGATATTTAACACTGGTCATCCATTTTAGCAAATTTTATTTATTAGGTCTGATGATTTATGTTGTACATGTACAGCGTGTGTAATGTTACACGTGCAAGGTGTTATATAAAATATTATTGGGTCTTCGTTTTTACCACAAATTTGTACTCCATGGTAAAAATATTGTACAAGAAACCAAGCACCAAATGTAATTTTTGTGTAGGGCCAGTAATTGGCAACTCGTGCGTATGGTATGAATGACATTCGTAGTCACGTTAAATACGATTTGCTCTACAAAAATACGAAATACAGCATTAATGCATTGTAAATCTTAAATATAGGGTCCGTACATCTTTCTGTGTTTGAAATTCCATGACTTAACCACAAGCAAAATGAACTAATTCCATTACCACCAAAAATTAATATCTAGGAGATTCGCGTTTATGCTGTAGCTACTAAAATAAGATCTGAGTTATTCTGCAAAATGTCTGAATATTGCCTCTTGCAACAAACAAGCCACAGCCTTGTTTTGATAAGCCATAATTTTTATTGCATAGACATGATAGATGTGATTTATGACAACAGATTTCTTTTTATTTAAATACATGATTACCATTTTATTAACCACTATAAAACATACTTACCGTTCAATCACTACTTGCTAAATCAACTATTCTGCATTTAGCTACCAGAATAAGATTTTTATGTTTATTCCATTTCAATATACCCTCAACCAGGCTACTAGTAGGGTACAGCCCCAGCATATGTCCTGATAGAGACTGGCACCAGTCTGTACTCACTCCTTGGTGACACCTGTCACTAAGCATGTCCGCGCATGCGCAATGGAGCCCAAATAGGAAACATATGGCAAATATTATAAACAGATTCTCAAATCATTCCCATGCGGGGTGGCTGAGACCGGGTCGTAGTGATTGAACGGTAAGTATGTTTTATAGTGGTTAATAAAACTACAGACCAACCCGCAAGGGGGGTCTGTTGGGGGTTGTTATTACACCCCAAAAACATCTATACCGTTCAATCACTACTTGCTAAACCTGTAGATCTGACAGTGCCCCACTTAAAAACCCTTGGTGGGTGGAGATTTGAGAATGATTAAACAAGGATAAAGATTAAACAACTCATATCCAAATTTAATAAATTAACATAATAGTGCATCCATAACAATTCAGTGATTATCAAACAAGGAAAATTGTCAACTCAATGAAATAAACAAAACAAGAGAATATTCTCACCATATCTGACAGACAACGAAATTGGTGAGATGTGCTTGGTAAATGGTCCTTGGCCTGTTTTGAAATCGCTATATTTCTAAAAAAGGAGGCAGCTGGGCTCTGATCCTTTAAATAGAAAGAGGTAAAAGTCGATTCAGATTTCCAACCTGTGATGACGTCCAATGATGAGCCGGCGAAAAGAGCAAAGGAGGTAGCCATACCATGAAGATTGAGAGCCTTGACATGGGCTAAATTGATCTCACCTGGGGAGGCAATCTCATAACATAATTTTATGGTCTCACAGATCCATCTGGCAACTGTGGCCTTAGAAACTGGTCTAGCCACCTCCTCCGTGTATGGAACGCATAAGTGCGAAGAATCGGATCTTTTAAAATTGGTACAATGTTTATAGACTTTTAAGGCCCTGACAGGACACCAGCATCTGTCGGTCGGTGAAAAAGACGATAAAGATTTAACAATAATAGGTTTGGCTGAGTAACGGTTAGACTGGATCTTTGATAAAAAATCCCTTCTGGGATATAAAACTAGACCGTCCCCAGATTCGATAAATCTGTCTTTTTCTGCGGAAAGAGCATGAATTTCGGATCTTCTCTTACCTGAAGTGGCAACAAGGAAAACAGCCTTAAGAGTCAATAGTTTGTGACTGATAGATCCAATTGGCTCAAAATGGTTACCTGCCAAGACTTGAAGAATCAAGTCCAAATTTCAAGAAGACAAAGGCTTAGCCACTGGAGGACAAATATTGCCCAATCCTCTAATACAAGAATTCCCCGGAATTAAATGTCTCTCCTGTCTCCTGTTTGTCACAGCTACCTTTACCTTTGACCGTGTTCCCCCCAACATCATAGTGCTGCTTCCTAACATTATAGGTAACCATGCATCCAAGTTCAGTTGCAATAGGTTTAACCATTCCTGAAATATAAGCTGAGAAGTTTTGCTAAACACAAAAACTTAATGTTAAAATAACAGAGCTCTATATCAAGGTCACAGTGACCTTGACCGTTGACCTTGTGACACCAACATCATCATGCTGCTCCCTAACATTATATGTAACCATGTATCCAAGTTCAGTTACAATAGGCTTAACCAATCCTGAAATATAAGCCGAGAAGTTTTGCTAAACGCAAAAACTTAATGTTGAAATAACAGAGTTCTGTATCAAGGTCACAGTGACTGTGACCTTTGACCTTGTGAAAACAACATCATCATCATGTCGTTTCCTATCATTATAGGTAACCATGTATCCAAGTTTAGTTGCAATAGGCTTAACCAATCCTGAAATATAAGCTGAAAGGTTTTGCTAAATGCAAAAACATAATGTTGAAATAACAGAGTTCTGTATCAAGGTCACAGTGACCGTTGACACTGTGACCCCAACATCATCATACTGCTTCCAATCATTATAGGTAACCATGTATCCAAGTTTGGTTCCAATTGGATCAGGCATTGCTGTGATATAAGGCAATAACTTTTATTTAATGCAAAAACTTAACATAAAATATTAACAAAGATTATACCATGACCTTTGACCCGCATAACCTTGACCACATGATGTCAGCATCAGCATGCTGCTTCCTTTTGATATATATCACCATGTACCCAAGTTTGGTTTGAATTGGATTAGGCATTGCTGAGATATAAATCAATAACTTTTGTTTAACGCAAAAACTTAACCAATGAGAATCTTCAAATCCTTGATCAGCATTCAGAAGACAAGGAAGAGAAGACGCCAAAGAAATCTATAACCCCTAATGGCGATAGCTGATGAATGAAATGAATTGAATAGATATGATTAAAAATCTAACACCTAGAAAATAGAACCAGAATGAGGCAAGAAACCATGTTTTAAACACCATTCTCCAAAGATTTAATAGTCGACCTTGGGACAAATTCGACAGGTCAACTCCCTCCTGGAAGAGACAATGATTTCCTGAGATCTTGAGGAAAATTTGATCTCAGAGACCGGGAACTTGAAAATTCTCCAAACACACAGGATGAAGAAGTCTGGCTTGGATGAAGATGCAAGCCCCTTACTTGAGCGGGATCTGATGATACTGGGAGAAGGCTAGCAAAATCTTACCAGAAGATTGAGAAAGGCTACCAATCAGATCCTCTTTGACCAAAAGGGAGCTGCTAGAAGAAATTCTTTAAACTGGTCCAGGACTATCTTCAGAACCATTAGAATCAGGAGTATTGGAAGGAACATGAAATCAAAGAATCCTGTCCTGAACTGAGACAGTGCGATCATCGCCCAAACCTGACTGTCCGGAAAGGGAGACATGAAAGATGAGATCTGGGCAATCAGACATGTCGCAAAAAGATCTACATGGGGAAGACCCAGAAGCTTGAAAACGCTTTTGGCAACCAACCTCTTAAACTGCCACTCGATGAGTGAGAACTACTGGTCTGCAAGAAATATCCGTCTGTCTGGAACATGACTGGGAACTAGAAAGATTTGGATCCAGTGACATCCCAAGAAAAGGATCCAAAATCCCCATATAAAGAAGAAAAGAACTTGTTCCTCCGTCTGAAAATGAAAGAAAACCCTGTGGCACTGACTGATCGAATCGAGATCTTGATGCCGATCACTCAATCCGACCAAAAGTGGAGCGGCTTCTTAACAAGTCACAACTCCACTAAATTGATGTGAGAAAATGACTCCTCCAGGGACCAAAGACTGACAAAATCAGGGAGTCCCAAACTGCTCTCATGAAATAATCACCTGAGGGGAGGTCCTGACTAATGGAACACCCATCACAGGGAACTAGAATGTACTGACTGCTTCTAGAAGAAGATTAGGAACATTAGAAAGTCTTCTCATCAACGTCACCCTGGGAATGGCATTCTTGATGCTGATCATCAAGCCTAGAATCCTAAGAAAAAGTCTTGCCCTGACACAGAATGCAGGAAATGTCAATTTCCCTTTCTCCGAGATCTAACAATACTCACCATTCTGTTACTTCTGATATACAGCTGGCCCTGACAGCGGCTCTAGGATTATAGACTTAGAAAGCTTTACCGACTCCTGGGAACCGGGTACTCGGCTCCCAACTGCCGAGTACCCGTTTACCATAGAGCTCATATTGTTTGCATAGCCACCAAACAAGAGAAAACTATGGCTTGCCTCCGTGGGGCTGGGAGGCTGGGTCAGAATGGTGAGTATTGTTAGATCTCGGAGAAAGGGAAATTGACATTTCCTGCATTCTCCTTCGATCAATACTCACCATTCTGTTACTTCTGATATACACCAGATTTGATCAGTAACCTGGTGGGAAGGGGCAAGCCATAAATGCTAATTTTGCCCCTTGGAGAAAGATTTTAGACTTCAAACTTGACTAACGGAGACCTAAAAGGACCGTCAAGTTCACGGAAACGAATCACATTCGCGTCACAGCCCCCCCCCCCCTTTTTCCTCCTAAGAAAAGGGAGAGAACTAACGAACATGTATCTCGCCTGAAAACACCAATATGCCAAGAGGGTTAACTACTCCCTGCATATTCCATGTATTAGCCTGGGAATGAGCATGAATATATAAGATGAATGAACATGATACATATACATAATACAAAAAACTCTCACTTATTGAATTACCTTATGATAACAGGACTTCAGACGTACCGCCTCCAACCATTCACCGGTTCGGCCATCAGTGACACAATCTGGTTGACATCCTCTCGCCTGACCATGCCTGCTTTAGGTTCTTTTCTTACCAAAGTGAAAAAAGGGGAAAAGCAGTGTGGTCACTAACTATCGTTTCAAAACAGCTAAAGCGAGTGGATTGGCTGAGTCTGACACATCCCTCATATAGTAATCCGTGAATGAGGACTCACAGTGCCATTGTGCAACGGCCATGATGTCCTCTAACGGAACACCATTGTAAAGGGCGGTCGAGGCGGCTATTCCTCTGACATCGTGTGCCCTTACGCCCTGCACCTGGTGCCCAGTCGCCATCTCGTGAGTAGTCTGAATGCATTCGACCACCCAACGAGAGATAGTATCCATGGATGCGGCGCCATAAGGCTTTTTATGGCAGATCCACAGATGTCTATCGTTCGACCGTAACGAGTCAGTCCGTTTCTTGTACTTAGTCAAAGCACGGACCGGGCACCAGACACTAGCATCACGATCAAACCTAGTTAACTTCGGTATAATGATCTGTTTGCCGGGATATCTCAAAGATTGGTTCTTTGACATAAATTCTGCTCTTGGCAGAAGACGCAGACCTTCTCCAGAAACAATAAATCGGTTCCTCTCTGCCGAAAGCGCATGGATCTCACTGCGCCTTCTAGCTGAGGAAGCTGCCAATAGAAAGACCGCCTTTAGAGTCAAATGCTTTAGACTAGCCGAACGCAACGGTTCGAAAGGGTGCTTGGCCAGTACATTAAGCACTAAAGATAGACTCCAGGCTGGAATGACTACCGGTTGTCTCGGGCGGAGATTGCTCATTCCCTTCAACATCACATTTAACTGGGCCACCTCTGGACTATCCCTGTTGGCTAGACAAGGGATAACTGATGCCAAAGCTGACTTGTATCCAGCAACTGTGACGGGAGCTAGTCCTGAAAAGAACAGCTCACAGAGAAAGTCTGCTATTTGCTGAATAGTGGATTGAAAGGTATCAATACCCTTTTCTTCACACCAGTCTGCAAATCTGTTAACCTTGTTGTTATATGACTTGAAGGTTGACCTCCTTCTCGCAGCCGCGATGAAATCAGCAGCCTGTCGAGAAAAGCCTTCCGACGTGGAACGTTGTTTGACAACATCCATGCAGTCAATTTGAACATTTCGGGACGCTCGTGTAGGAAGCGTCCCTTGGCCTGGGAGATTATGTTCGGAATCTCGGGCAACTACACAGGATTTTCCACCAGCAGATCTAGAAGATCCGTGAACCACGCCCTGCTCGGCCAATACGGCGCTATTAGCAGGACCAGACACGGTTCCTCCCTGACCTTTACCAATACCTTCGGTAGAAGAATGGTGGGTGGGTACGCGTAAGCGTGCATCCCTCTCCAGCTTATCGCCAGAGCGTCTGTATCGACGGCATTTGGATCTGGAATCGGCGAGACATATGTCATGATTTGAGCATTTTCCTTTGTGGCGAACAAGTCCACGTTGGGTTTGCCCCAATGCTCGAAGATCCGTCGCAGAACCGGAGGGTTGAGGGACCATTCTCTTGGCAAGATTCTCTGTCTGCGAGACAAAGCATCCGCCAGAATGTTCAATCGGCCAGGAATATGAGCTGCTTTCAAAACAACCGAGTAATTCCTGCACCATTGAATCAAGTGCCACACCCTGATGCACAGGGTGGGCGACCTGGTCCCGCCTTCGCGATTTATATATGATACTACTGTCGAATTGTCCGACCGTATCAATATCACCTTGCCCCTGATCATCGGAAGGAACTCTTCCAACGCCAGTTCCACTGCCATCATTTCCAACAGATTGATATGCAGCTGACTCTCCGGGAGAGTCCATGTGCCCGAGACCTGGTGTTCTCCCAGGCAGGCACCCCACCCTTCCAGCGATGCATCCGTGTAGACGGACAGCTGGGGGTGGGGTAGGTGCAGCGAAACCCCTAATAGAAGATTCTGACGCTGTTTCCACCAGAGAAGATGCGATATTATCGGCTCCAAAACTGGCACCAGTTTTGACAGGGGTTCTGTTCTCTGTTTCCACAGAGACATCAGATACAACTGGATAGGCCTTCGCATTAGAGCAGCGTACGGGATAACCTGCTCCATGGAGACCATCATGCCCAGCATCTGAAGGAACCGCCTTGCCTGAATGTGGTTTCCCACTCGAAAACTCCTGAGGATGGCTAACAGAGACACCACTCTGGGCTCTGACGGGTAAACCCTGCCCTCCTCGAGGTCGAATCGCATCCCCAAATAAACGAAATGTTGAGTGGACGTCAACTCGGATTTCTCCTCGTTGACTATCCAGCCTAGATCTGAAAGTAACTTCAGAGTCAGAGCAGTATCCACGTTCAACCTGGCTGCCGAGTCTGCCTTGAGCAGCCAGTCGTCGTCTATGTAGGTATGTAGCGCCACGTTCTCTTTTCTGAGAAATGCTGTCACCGCAAGGACCACTCTCGTGAAAACCCTCGGAGCTGTCGACAGGCCGAACGGGAGAACTGTAAACTCCCATACTTGACTCTGAAACGCAAATCTCAGAAACCTGTGCCAACTCCGATTCATAGGAATGTGGAAATATGCATCTTTCAGATCGATCGATACACACCACATTCCTTTCCTCAATCCTGCCATTACCGACCTCGGCGTTCCCATCTGGAACCGAGGCGTATGGATAAACCAATTTAATGGCCTGAGATTGAGTATGGGTCTCCATCCCCCTGTGCTCTTGGGGACAAGGAACATGTTTGAATAGAAGCCTGGAGTGTTTCGGTTTGCTGGTTTTATTGCTCCCTTCAGAAGCAAACCCGACACTTCCTTTTGAACGGCTTCTAACTTGTCTGGCTCCCTTGGTACGGGTGTCCAGACAGGTGCCAAAGACAGATTTTGTGGTGGAAAGTCCCACCACTCCGGCATGTAACCCTGGGATAACCATCCCAGGACCAGACTGTCTGACGTCACACCTCGCCAGGCCTCGACGAAACGCATGAGCCTTCCACCCACCATAGACGCCTCAACGTCTAACGGGGTTGTCCGGCTCGCAGTCCGCCCCCCCCCCCCTTTCTTAACGAGAGAGAGTGAGAACCATTTCGTTCTAGGCACGACGGGTATAACTGGCACCGCTGTTCCTGTCGCACAGGCGCGGTCCAGGCGGATATGAAGGGAGCTTTCGTACCCTCAGGTACGCTTCGGCCCCTTCTGTCCGCCCTTTGAGGCCTTACCCTTACCCTTCCCCTTCCCGCCCCTAGGGCGGTCAGGAGCAACATTGGGGAGGGTAGGCGCCTCTACAACCTTCCTGGGCTTCTTCGCCGGCGGCGGCTCTGAAAACCCAGCTGAAGCAGAAGTCGCAACAGGCCTGGCTTCGCCTTGCCCTTATGCTTCTTCTGCTTCTTTGAAGGCTGTCCCGTTAGCGGTTTCCCCACAGCCCCTAGTGCGTGCGCTTGCCGCACTAGCTCTAGCTGTAGGTTTACCGCTAACCGATTCTGCGCGATACTGGCGGTGTCCTCTAAGATGGCCCGCGCTTGGCCACCGAAGATGCTAGGCCCTGTCAGGGGCGTCCCAAGAAGACGCTCCCTGACTGCCGTAGCCGGACGCATATGGTCAATGACCATTTGCCTCCTGGACTTCGTCACTCACGCTTGCACCCTTGCCAATGTGTCCATTGACAGCACCAAGCCGTCATTAACGCATGAAAGCGCCACAGGTGGTACAGGGTGGCCTGCCCCCGCTTCAGCCCACACCGACTGAAGGAGACGATAAGAATGATTGACAGCGCTCATCGCTGCCCTCACACGCTCATCGCATAGGGACAGGACTTCTTCCTGGTGTACTTGAGATTTATCCACTAGTGCCGGACCGGGGCCACCCGACCCGGCACTCTGGACTCCCAATACCCATCGGTCATCCTCCGTGACCGACGGGACTACACCATACCTGTCGTATTCCCCCCGCGGAATACGACATCTTGCCCGCACCTCCCTGGAGGCCGTAGGGAGCTGACCCTTGGTCATTAGTTGTTTGCTATAAATAGCATCCAACAAATCTATGAACCTTGGATCCAGTCCCACTGACTGGATCCGGCCGCGGGCAAAATCCCCGTCCTAATCGACGCAACCGACGGACGGGGCGCATCTTCATCGGCCGTGGCCGAAACCACAGACGGATCAACCATGGCTAGCCATGCCAGAGCATCCGACCAATCTACCTCCGACGAAGACACCCCCGCAAACACGTCACCCGTTGACGTGCTCACGGGTCTGCCAGCCACGGCCTCCCGGCAAGGAGCCACGGCTGACACGCCAGGCACTCCGCTACCACACGGTTCCGCCGCCACCCCATGAAACACTCCGGTCCATGGGGTAGGTCCGCACGGAAAACCGTACGGACCCGTAACACTCGCGGAACTGTAGCCGGACACAGGCGCCAACGGCACCCCATGTCTGGCTGCCGGACCAGGCGAGATAGGTGAGTACCACGCCTGGCCCGGCACACCCGTTCCCGTGACGGCTGGTGACAAACCAAGCCGCCCGGAACCGGTGCACGGTAACGGATTGGCCTCAGCCGCAGCCGCTGACCTGGCGTGCGCCAAACCAGACAAATGGAGGCCGGTTCCGTCCAGGACGGAATCAACCTCCATATTCTCCACCTGCGGCTTCACGGGCCGCAGCAACCTCTCCTCCTCGGCCTCCTCGTCTTCAGACTCCGAAGAGCCGTCACTAGACGAGTCAACCGTGGAGCCGTCCTAGCGGACGACTCCCACACCTGACGGACCGGCCACCGCTACTGGACCACCCGGAGGTGGCCGCAGAGAGACAGAACCCGTCTGGCCGAAGCCAGACGGGACTGCCAGGGGGCCGTACGAGACGGCCCCCTCGGTAACCAGTCCAGAATCCTGTCCGAGGACAGGATCCGTACCAGGCATGGGGAGAAACTGCCCCCCAACCTTTGGTAGCAGGGACGACACCAGCGTGGGCAGAACGCTATGCAGAAAACCCTGCATAGCCGGACCAAACCACGCCGGTGCTGCCATCTCCGCCACCTCCAGCTGGGGACGTGGAGCACCCCCACTGGCCGCTCCACGATTTCGTCTCGGACCGCCTGACCCCGCGTCAGACCCAGCCAAGTACTTCTGGGCAAGGAACTTAACCATCATTTCGACGGACCACACTGCACAAACATTACACCTATGATCTATATTACACAGGGAACACCTAAAACAAGCATGGTCCTTGAACATTACACGGACAAACTTATGACATTCGTCACATGATGGCGGGGCTGGCTTGGCCTATAAAATAAGCACAAACCTACAATAAACAAGCGGAACGAGACCCGGATGGAAGGCAGACAATTAATTTTCAAATAATTTTGACATCAACCGTAACCTCCCCGCACCCCACCCCGCCACGTTACAACAACGATAGCATTGATTATGACGACAAGAACGCGGCGGGCATCAAACACACCCATATTAGATCCTCCAGGATGTGTAACGGCTCCAGGAATCATATCGCATAGCATTCGGGGTATATTTACTAATCAATATAAATTATACTCCTAACGAAAGCAGCACGATATGTGAGGAAAACAACAAAATGTATAACAAACTGCTGTATCACACGGTAAAACCGCAGACCACGCATCTACTTAAGAATTTTGAAACCACCGATCATTGCAAACCGATCGTGATCGCACGTAAACTTGATCATAAAGAAAGAATATATAATTTCTTCAGGAAGATAAAAGGACGCCAGCCTTCTAAGAATTGGAGATTATGAAGATTGTTGAACAGAAGCCTGGGTCTACTTTCCAAGGTAGCCCCTCTTCTATAGTCTCCTTGAGAATCATAGAAAACCAGTACCCCCCTCTAATGCCAATAGCTTCTGATTGGATGGAACAGAAGACATTTTGGGAGAAAAGACTGCGGAGAAGGGGCCTAGATCCAAGAAGAACATCTGCCCCTTTTGATAAGGGTCGCCCTTAATGTTGGGGCAAACTTACTGTATGCTAAAGAGGACTGCTCATAGAAACACATAGTTTACATATGCCATGAAGCTCAAACCATAAAATCCTGGGCTATATCCTTATTCTTAGCCATCACGAAAAGTGGTAAATCATGTTTATTATGGTTATTTTAATTTTACCACTTTCTTTGAATGGAGAAAAAGAATCATAGAAGTATAGCCTTACTTATTAAAATGCTGAAGACCCTGAAAACATTATAGATAATGTTATTTATAGTGATTCGTGGCAAACCGAAAACCAATAGTAAGCCTATGGGAGGGGTTAGAATCAAGATATAGCCAAATCCTGTACCTGAGAATCTGCAATAATCCTGCCTGGTAATCGAAAACATTAAATCGTGACTGAATTTAGCAAGATAGTAAGGAAAATGTAATTAGGGTTTTCCAAACCACTGCTCGAAATGTTAAATTAGTCCCTCCAGAAATGGCGTCGCTCCAGGGAACTAAGGGAAATTTAATTGTGATGACGTCATTGCGATTCTATGATTGAATGCATGATATGGGCCTGTTAAGTGAACTATAGCAATACTTTGACTGTCTTGGAGTCTGGCATAACCAGGGTTCAAAATATAAACAAAGCTTTGCCAGTGAAAATTATCTTCATTTTGAAAAGAATTTCACAAAACGCAGAAACTTTACAAAACTCAGGATACATGCACACATCTTACAAACCGAGGAAGATAGGCACAAAACACCACTAATACCTGCTCATCTACGATTCTGTAAGCCTTGCAACCAGAACCTAATCGAGGATGCAAAAAACATTATAATGGAATGTCCACATTACAATCAGGAGAGACAAGCGCTCTTTAAAAAGCTTAATGAGTTTACTAATTTTGTCTTGCTTGATAGGTGTAGCCAATTAAAATTTTTAATGTCATATAATAATGGAGGAAGTGATCTAATAAAAATTGTTATTGATTACATCAACATTTGCCTAGCTTCTCCGGCTTGTACTTTAAATCCTATGCAATAACACAAATCGTCAGATTGTCATCCTGTACATGAAACAGGTTCATATAATGATTGCATAACTGTGTCCTATATTTTAATCAACATCCATATCAATTTCATTGGGAAACTAGTCAACTTCATAAGTCCTGGTAAATTCACCATATCTCACTGTATTTGATATATTGTTTAATTAGATATCCCAAACAATCTGATATTTATGCCTCGTGGCAGTAAACTTAAATCATAGCCCTACACATTAAACATGTACATTTTTTATTCATTTATTTATTTTTTATATTTATTGTCTTAGAACCTATATTTTCATCTTTGTAAAATGTAGTTAAATGTTTGTACCATGACGTATGTCATTGTGTTTGATATGCCAATAAAAGGATTGATTGATTTATTGATTGATAATGAATCTCCGGCATCAGCTCCAATGTTTACCTGAATAAAATACATAAATACGCATTAATGATGAAATAAAGCGAAATACACACTTCTGGGATGAATCACGCGCTGAGACGTCATACCTAATCATGTCCATAAAATGAAATTCAACTGCCAAATTGAAATAAAATCCGTGATTTAAAGTAAAAAATTACGCTAGAAAAAGGGAAAAGAAGAATCAAACTGACAGATAAGACGACAATCGACAACACAATTTTAAAAATTTACTAGCCGAGAGAACTGATGCCGAGATGTAAGGAAAGAACCAGCTTTGAAGTAAAAGGATAAAATTAGAAGCGAGCTAAAAAGATGAAAAACAATAGATAAAACATAAGAAAAATGCTAAAAAGACAAAGAGGCGATATGAAAGCAGGGCGAAATGACTCGCCAAAACCATGACGACAGAGAAGAAAACGCGGCTTTTATTCCTTCTTCCTTTTCCCTTTTTGGGTTATTTCTCCTTTCTTAATGTCTTTTTATTCTTGTGGTCATTATTCTTGGTGCCATTTTCTTTCCTATGTATCCTCTTTGATTCTATTTCCTTTCGGTGAGTGTCAGATTTAAAATAAGAATTACACTAGAATCAGGGCAACAAATTAACTCCCTTTGGTTAAAATAAATATGTCAACCTGCCGATACAAGAGGAAAAAAGAGCGAGAGAAAAGGCTGAACGGCCCGAAGACAACTGGTCATCTAAAGTTGGATGAAAGGACAAATTACGTATCTAGAGATAATGCGTAGCATAGACTGACTTATCGGCTGTAGTGAGACCATTCGAAATCAAGCGATGATAAGCGCATATGAAATAAGCTGCACCAAAAAACCCATATGGCAACCAGTCGGAAGAGTCTTTAATTACGTTGAAGTATTGTCACCGATAAAAGAATAAATGCCAAATATCTATATAATTTCAAGAGTCTTCAAGACTGGCAATGTCTCGGTATGAAGATTTTCAGCCATTAAACATTATATTTTATTTTTAAAGGAAGGAACAGGTGATCTCTTGATGTTTCTGGCTACCGGAATCACGGAAAATTGAACTTTGGAATAGGCAGCTGAATCGGGGACTTCCGTCGCCGACACCACTGATTGAGGGTAATGCCCCTCCTCAAGGCTTAAGTGGGTTTTGCCCGGTGACTTACACGAAACCACCTTTATGGGCTTTTCCTTAGTCTTTGGGTTTCGGAGACCGAACCTCTAGTCTGGATATGAGGGGAGTCAGCTTCCCCTATTTGCGGGCGTGATTTGCGGGCACGCACGCTAACCGGAATTGATGTATTTCAAATGATGATGATGACTTTAGGCATGATTGACTACCATGAAAATGGTTTACTACCACAAAAACCGGTAACAGTCATAAATGAGTAATAACACCACGAAATACTCAATAAACATAACTTAGGGAGGATGGACTTCATGTTAGGCATAATCCTGAATAGTAGAACTCTCAAAAACGTAAGCTGAACACAGCGCAAAGTATAAAAACTTAAGCTGGAATATTGGCAGACTGTACTGCTTGCAGAATATTTGAAAAGTCAATATGTTTCCTATTTGGGCTCCATTGCGCATGCAAAGACATGTTTAGTGACAGGTGTCACCAAGGAGTGAGTACAGACTGGTGCCAGTCTCTATCAGGGCATATGCTGGGGGTGTTCCCTACCAGTAGCCTGGTTGAGGGTATATTGAAATGGAATAAGCATACAGGGGTATGTAAGCAAGCATAAAAATCTTATTCTCGTGGCTAAATGCAGAGCAGTTGATTTAGCAAGTAGTGATTGAATGGTATAGATGTTTTTGTGGTCTAATAACAACATTTATTTTCCATGACTTTCCAGGCCTGGAAGTAAAAATTTCAAATTCCATGACTTTCCAGGATTTGCATGACGAGTATGAACCCTGTTAAATAATAAACGCAATGCCTAACAATCTTCACGCATGTAAGAAGAATTAACGTATTAACTGTCCAAATTGTCTTACTATTTCGCACGTGACAGCGGTCTCTCGACACGCATGCGCATAGTTTTATAGCATAATAACCAGGAAGTTAATGCAGTCGGAACTGCTGGTACATGCTACATTAGTTTGGCTCCTTGCGTTATTTATTGGGGAACCAGGCTACACAGCATTATACGATGTGAAGCTTCTTTGCGCAATGATAGTTTATTTAAATCATACTCTCACTCAGCCGGTCTCAGAACTGGAGTATGTATACCAATATAATTTTTTTTGTTCTGATTATCACTATCTGGCATTCATCTTATCTTTAAAAACTTGTCAATGCAAGCTGTGATTAAATCAGACCTGCCTACACCCCCCTCCACCCCCACCCCCACACTCAGTCAGTAATTTTCACCATGTCAATCAGTAATGGTTTTTCAGTAGTTTTCAAAGGCTTTCAGTAATCACATACGGCAATTATAAAAGCATGAACATGTACGAATTAATGAAGTCTTTAATCATCACACGCACACATCACACACACACACACACACACACACACACACACACACACACACACACACACACACACACACACACACACACACACACACACACACACACACACACACACACACACACACACACACACACACACACACACACACACACACACACACACACACACACACACACACACACACACACACACACACACACACACACACACACACACACACACACACACACACACACACACACACACACACACACACACACACACACACACACACACACACACACACACACACACACACACACACACACACACACACACACACACACACACACACACACACACACACACACACACACACACACAAGGCATATGCTTCAGGGAAAGGTTTGGAACTGTGGCTCAGACACAGAGAAACGAACTTGAAATTGTCAATGACATATCACCATATTAGGCCATCCTTAAAATATTGTTGGTTTGGGGTAACGATGTTAAATCCACAATTTGGGGAGTAGGAATGATTGGGTGGGCCATCACTCTTTTGGTCTGGCGGGATTTGCCCTAATGAACAATTTGTTAAGGATAGCTTAATAAAAGCAAAATCCAAGTTTCTCTAAATAAACACACTTAGACTTTGCTTGGCACCATATGAAAAATACATACAAAAACCATGTTCAAAATGAACAGAGATATTTTCTGTAATAATCAATACCAAGTTTGGTGACCATATGTGAAAAAGTCTTGAAACTATGGTCCGGAGAACCATTTTCTGTGATATTCAGTCGACCATGAAAAGTAGGTCTGCATGACCTACATTTGACCTGCTTTTCATACGCCGCACACTTTCTCGCTAAGATGCATCCACACACCAAGTTTGGTGACCATATGTCCAAAAGTCTTGAAACTATGGCGCGGACAAACATTTTCTGTGATATTTAGTCGACCATGAAACGTAGGTCAGCATGACCTACTTTTCTACTCCGCACACCTTCTCCATAAGATGCATCCACATACGAAGTTTGGTGAGCATATGTGAAAAAGTCTTGAAACTATGCCCCGGACAAACATTTTCTGTGATATTCAGTCGACCATGAAAAGTAAGTCAGCATGACCTACTTTTCATACTGCGCACATCTTCTCCATAAGATGCATCCACATACCAAGTTTGGTGACCATATGTGAAAAAGTCTTGAAATTATGCCCCGGACAAACTTATATATGGTGAACAGACGGACGGACGAACAAAGCGGCGACTATATGATCCCGCAAATTTTTTTTCGGGGAGCATAAAAATTAGAATATCTTATTTGGTTGAGCAACCAATTTAACCCTATGGATATCATTAGGCCAAACAACATAATATATATGTTTCCGATTCCCTACCTACCTGGAAAAATAGCTGCACCCTACCTGCCCCAAAAATATTGCTACCTCAATTTTTTCACCCAGAAAGTTTGGAATGCTGGATTTATTGAATTTTCAGTATTTTTGTCTCGCCTGTGATAGGGATCACTATCTCCGTCGTCACCATATCTGTACTTATGGCTAAGGTTGTTAAATATCAATATTTCTCATCATTGCCCCATCAGATATCGTACAAAATCTTTACAGACATCTTATCTATAATGTAGGGAAGCTCATTCCATCATTATTTTAACCAAATTTTGAAAACATTTTGCTGAATTTCCCATGGTTTTCGACATCGAAAATGTACAGGTTTTTTATGGTTAAGGTTCTTAGAGATTGAAGGAAATTTCAATTTCCCTTTCTCCGAGATCTAACAATACTCACCATTCTATTACTTCTGATACAAGCTAGCCCTGATAGCTGGGCCCTAGGACTTAGAAAGCTTTACCGACTCCTGGAACCGGGTACTTGGCTCCCAACTGCCGAGTACCCGTCTGCCATGAAGCTCATATTGTTTGCATAGCCACCAAACAAGAGAAACCCATGGCTTGCCTCCGTGGGGCTGGGTCCGTAATAGAATGGTGAGTATTGTTAGATCTCGGAGAAAGGGAAATTGAAATTTCCTTCATTCTCCTTCGATCAATACTCACCATTCTATTACTTCTGATATACACCAGATTTAGTCAGTAACCTGGTGGGAAGGGGCAAGCCATCAATTGCTACTTTTGCCCCTTGGAGAAAGAGCTTAGACTTAAACTTGATTAATGGAGACCTAAAAGGACCATCAAGTTAACGGAACCGAATCACATTCGCATCACTGCCCCACCCCCCTTTTTTTCTCCTAAGAAAAGGGAGAGAACTCACGAACATGCATCTCACCTGAAACACAAATATGCCAAGAGGGTTAACTGCTCTTCGCATATATATAGCCTGGGAATGAGCATGAATATATAAGATGAATGAACATGATAGATAGACATAATACAAAAAACTCTCAATCTTGAATTACCTCATGATATTTGGATTCCAGACGTGGCGCCTCCAACCATTCACTTGTCCGGCCATCAGTGACACAATCTGGTTGACATCCTCTCGCTCGACCATGTCTGCTTCTTAATTCTTTCTTAAAAATGCCAAAAAAGGGAGAAGAGCAGTGTGGTCGTATAACTATCATTTCAAAACAGCTAAAGCGAGTGGATTGGTGGAGTCTGACACATCCCTCATATAGTATTCCATGAAAGAGGACTCACAGTGCCATTGTGCAACAGCCATGATGTCCTCTAACGGAACACCACTGTAAATGGCGGTCGAGGCGGCTATTCCCCTAACATCGTGTGCCCTTGCACATTGCACCTGGTGCCCAGTCGCAATCTCATGGGTAGTCTGAATGCATTCGACTACCCAACGAGAGATAGAATCCATGGATGCGGCGCCATATGGCTTCTTATGGCAGATCCACAGATGTCTATCATTCGACCGTAACGAGTCTGTCCATTTCTTGTACTTAGTCGAAGCATGGACTGGGCACCAGACACTGGCATCACGATCAAACCTAGTTAGTTTCGGTATAATGATCGGTTTGCCGGGATATCTCAGATTGATTCTTTGACATAAACTCTGCTCTTGGCAGTAGACGCAGACCCTCTCCGGAGACAATAAATCGGTCCCTCTCTGCTGAAAGTGCATGGATCTCACTGCGCCAATAGAAAAACGGCCTTTAGAGTCAAATGCTTTAGACTAGCCGAACGCAACGGTTCGAAAGGGTGCTTGGTCAGTACACTAAGCAATAAAGATAGACTCCAGGCTGGAATGACTACCGGTTGTCTCGGTCGGAGATTGCTCATTCCCTTCACCATCACATTCAACTGGGCCACCTCTGGACTATCCCTGTTGGCTAGAAAAGGGGTAACTGATACCAAAGCTGACTTGTATCCAGCAATTGTGACAGGAGCGGGTCCTGAAAAGAACAGCTGACAGAGAAAGTCTGCTATTTGCTGAATAGTGGATTGAAAGGTATCAATACCCTTTTCTTCACACCAGTCTGCAAATCTGTTAACCTTGTCGTTATATGACTTGAAGGTTGACCTCCTTCTCGCAGCTGCGATGAAATCTGCAGCTTGTCGAGAAAAGCCTTCCGACGTGGAACGTTGTTTGATAACATCCACGCAGTCAATTTGAACATTTCGGGACGCTCGTGTAGGAAGCGTCCTTTGGCCTGGGAGATTATGTTCGGAATCTCGGGTAACTGCACTGGGTTTTCCACCAGCAGATCTAGAAGATCCGTGAACCACGCCCTGCTGGGCCAAAACGACGCTATTAGCAGGACCAGGCACGGTTCCTCCCTGATCTTCACCAATATCTTCGGTAGAAGAATGGTGGGTGGGTACGCGTATGCGTGCATCTCTCTCCAGCTTATCGCCAGAGCATCTGTATCGACGGCATCTGGATCTGGAATCGACAAGACATAAGTCATGATTTGAGTATTTTCCCTTGTGGCGAACAACTCCACGTTGGGTTTGCCCCAATGCTCGAAGATCCTGTGTAGAACTGGAGGGTTGAGAGACCATTCTGTTGGCAGAATTCTCTGTCTGCGAGACAAAGCATCCGCCAGAATGTTCAATCGCCCAGGAATGTGAGCTGCTTTCAAAACAACCGAGTAATTCCTGCACTATTGAATCAAGTGCCACACTTTGATACACAGTGTGGGTGACTTGGTCCCGCCTTGGCGATTTTTGTATGATACTACTGTCGAGTTGTCCGACCGTATCAATATCGCCTTGCCCCTTACTTTTGGAAGAAACCTTTCCAATGCCAGTTCCACTGCCATCATTTCCAACAGATTGATATGCAGCTGGCTCTCCTGGAGAGTCCATGTGCCTGAGACCTGGTGTTCTCCCAGGCAGCCCCCCCCCATCCCTCCAGCGACGCAGCTGGGGGTGGGGTAGGTGCAGCGAAACTCCTACTAGGAGATTCTGACGCTTTTTCCACCATACAAGATGCGACATTATTGGCTCCAAAACTGGCACCAGCTTTGACAAGGGTTCTGTTCTCTGTTTCCAGAGACATCAGATACAACTGGATAGGACACACCACATTCCCTTCCTCAATCCTGCCATTACCGACCTCGGAGTTTCCATCTGAAACCGAGGCGTATGGATAAACCAATTTAATGGCCCGAGATTGAGTACGGGTCTCCATCCCCCTGTGCGGACCCGTAGCGGTCGCGGAACCGTGGCCAAACACGGGCGCCAACGGCACCCCATGTCTGACCGCCGGACCAGGCGAGATAGGTGAGTACCACGCCTGGCCCGGCACACCCGTTACCGTGTCGGTTGGCGGCAAACCAACCATCACGGGACCGGTGCCCGGTACCAGATTGGCCTCAACCACGGAGCCACTGCCCTGGCTTGCGCCAAGCCAGACAGATGGAGGGCGGTTCCGTCCAGGACGGAATCGACCTCCATGCTCTCAACCCGCGGCATCACAGGCCACAGCAACCTCTCCTCCTCGGCCTCCTCATCTTCAGACCCGAAGAGTCGTCACTAGACGAGGAAACCGTGGAGCCGTCCTCGCGGACGGCTCACATGCCTGACAGACCGGCCACTGCTACTGGACCACCCCACCCGGAGGTGGCCGCAGAGAGACAGAATCCGTCAGGCCGGAAACCGACGGGACTGCCAGAGGGCCGTACGAGACGGCTCCCTCGGTGGCCAGTCCAGAACCCAGTCCAAGGACAGGGTCCAAATCAAACATGGGGAGAGACTGCCCTACAACTTTTGGCAGCAGGGACGACACCAGCGTGGGCAGAACGCTACGCAAGAAGCCTTGCATAGCCAGACCAAACCATGCCGGCGGTGCCATTTCCGCCACCTCCGGTTGTAGACATGGAGCGCCCCCAAGGGCCGAAACGGACGCTCCATGATTTACTTTCGAGCTGCCTGACCCCGCGTCAGACCCTGCCAAGTCCTTCTGGGCAAGGAACTTCAGCATCATGTCGACCGACCACACTGCGCACACATTACACCTATTGTCAAGGTTACACTTCGTACAGCGAAAACAGACATGGTCCTTGAACAGAACCCGAACGAATTTGTGGCACTCGTCACATGATGGCGGGGCTGGCTTGGCCTATAAATAAGCACAAACCTACAATAAGCAAGCGGAACGAAACAGAGATGGAAGGCAGACAATTAATTTTCAAATATTTGACCATAAATTAACTGTAAACACTCCCGCACCACACCCCGCAACATTACAGCAAAGATTGCATTGATTACGACGACAAGAACGAAGCGGGCAATAATACACCTATACACTGATCCTCAAGGATGTATAACCGAACCAGGAATCATATCGCATAGCAATGGGGGTATATTTACTAATAAATATAAATTATACTCCTAACGAAGGCCAAAACGATATGTGAAGAAACAACAAAATGTAAACAAACTGCCGTAGCACACGGTAAAACCACAGACCACACATCTAAATCAAGAATTTTGAAACCACTGATCATTGCAAACAGATCGTGATAACACGCAAAACTTGAAAATTCCAAAGTTTTCTGGTACCAATTAAAGTACGCAGCACCTAGAATCAGATCCGCGAATTAATGAAACATTTTCTTCACATAAACATCCGAGAAACACGGGTGTGACGTCACCCGCTCGGATCTTACGGAGAACGATGTCAGCCGATATTCGTGTTAAAAAACACCGTCAACCAACACCTATTTTCATATCTGCCGATTGCCTGTTGGGGTTTAAAAGAAGGCGATCATCTGGCATATTTCGTTGTTAACACACGTCCAAGATTCTTTGGGGTTAGAAATTGGAACATGCAACACACACAATATTTCAAAGACCTAAGTCTTTTAACTATGGAATAACATGGAAATATACGACCTGGTTATCATCGCCAGCATCCATGGTAATCCAAATATCCTTCAGAGAGTGCACAAGCTATCACAATTTAACACAGAAAAAAGACTTAGAACAATCTCAAGACTTCCAACTGCAAAAAAGCATGTGTCTCTTGTTGCTATGCAAACAAGAATGAGCTTCATGGCAGACGGGTACTCGGCAGTTGGGAGCCGAGTACCCGGTTCCAGGAGTCGGTAAAGCTTTCTAAGTCTATAGTCCTAGGGCCCAGCTATCAGGGCTAGCTGTATTAGAAGTAATAGAATGGTGAGTATTGATCGAAGGAGAACATTATTTCTCAGCATTGACCCATCAGATCTTGCTGAACCATACTCCATCAATATTTTTTTTAATTTGGAAAACTTTTTGCTTAATTTTCCATGGTTTTCGACATGGAAAATGTACAGGTTTTTTATGGTTACAGTTTTTAGAGATCATTATTTCTCAGCATTGACCTATCAGATCTTGCTGAAACTTTACAGACATGTTCTCTATAATATAGGGAAGCATACTCCATAAATATTTTTTTAAATTTTGAAAATTTTTGCTTAATTTTCCATGGTTTTCGACATAGAAAATGCACAGGTTTTTTATGGTTATGGTTTTTAGAGATCATTATTTCTCAGCATTGACCTATCAGATCTTGCTGAAACTTTACAGACATGTTCTCTATAATATAGGGAAGCATCCTCCATCAATATTTTAAAAAATTTTGAAAACCTTTTGCTTAATTTTCCATGGTTTTCGACATAGAAAATGTACAGGTTTTTTATGGTTACAGTTTTTAGAGATCATTATTTCTCAGCATTGACCTATCAGATCTTGCTGAAACTTTAGAGACATGTTCTCTACAATATAGGGAAGCATACTCAATCAATATTTGTTTTAAATTTTGAAAACATTTTGCTGTATTTTCCATGGTTTTCGACATAGAAAATGTACAGGTTTTTTATGGTTACGGTTTTTAGAGATCATTATTTCTCAGCATTGACCCATCATATCTTGCTGAAACTTTAGAAACATGTTCTCTATAATATAGGGAAGCATACCTCATCAATACTTTTTTTTAATTTTGAAACCTTTTTGATGAATTTTCCATGGTTTTCGACATAGACAATGTAATTGATTGTCGTGCAATCTTGGACTTCAGGTACAGTACAGGTAGACTTTGCGGTTTAGTCTTGAGGCTATATCCTTATGGCTTCCCCATTGGCTAATACCATGGGTATCTTGTTCTGGCAAGTAGCTTGCTTACAAGATGAGATTGTATCTGGTGGTTCCATCATTATTTTTGATTTCTTTAAAGTTAGAAAATTTGTTGCAAAATTTTCCATGGTTTTTGACATAGAATATCTTACATGATTTTATGGTTAAGATTTTTAGAAAACTTTATGTTTCAGCATTGTCCAATCAGATCTTACTGAAACTACAGACTATCCCTATAATATAAAGGGCACTTTATAACTATTTTTTTAAGTCTACTTTGTGTCCCGGTAGTTTTAGAAGTTTTTCACACTTCAGTTCAATAAAGTTTGCCAGTAGCCAGTAAGCATTTAGGTTTTCTTAGCCTGTGAAGCAGAAGTGAGGCATACATGTAGGGATCACTATTTCCGGCGGCGGCAGCGGCGTCGTTTATGTTCTGATATTAGTATTTTTGGGTAATCTATATCACTGTATCTTTCCCATTAGACTCATGCACAGTAACAGCAATGAATTTGTTTCAGTGTGGATCATTAATGGGTACATTAGGTGATTTGTCCGCATGTGTATATTATTGTCTCGTCCCAAAGGGAAAAGTGAAGCATAGGGTTTACAAATTCCCACGTCGTCCACATCCTCATCATCCTTGTTCTAATTAATATTAACATTATAACCTCACCTAGCCACAATGGCCAAGTGAGCTTATGTTGTGGGGACCATCCGTAATCTTGTTAAATTATTCCCATGTTTTGAAAAAATGTCTGTGATATTGTAATCGCCTCTGTCTGTCTGTCCGTCCATCTGTCACCAACTCCTCCCAAAACCGTTGGTCGGAATTGAACTATATTTGGTATGTGGGTTACCTATAGCAATGCACTGTGCAAGAGGATTAGGCTGTGCCTCCAAGGGGGCATGGCAGGGGTCAAAAGGTCTAATTAATTATACTGCAATTCTCCCCAAAGTTTTGTGTGGAATTCAACCAAATTTTGTATGAGTTTTACCCATAGGAATACACTTTGCAAGATAACAATTAGATTATGGTCAAAAGGTCAAAGCGACGAACATGGCGATATGCGATGATGCGTCATCGACCAAGCAATCTGGTTATTATTATTATTATTAGTCAGCAGCCATGGCAGAAAGTGATATTAAAGAAAAACTTGGAAATATGACTTGCGTCATATGAAAATGTTGAGAATATTTGTGAAGCTGGATTATATAACTTTGCACATGGGAATCATGATAACTGAACTTAGATCCTATCCACGCCTTCACAGGTGAGACATTGTATGCTGCAGCGTTCTTGTTATCATATTTTCTACCTTAATTTGATACATATTTAGCAAAAACATGATTTACAAAAGAAACACATAACAAAAAAAAAGAATTCCCTACCTACCTACCTGAATTTAGGGGGGGGGGGGCATGTAATTGGAAATATATGTTATTTTGTTTGGCCTTACTTTACCACATAACAGTGCAGAATATTTCCATTTCCCCCATGATCGCGACATTCGGGAATTTATAACCAAAATTTAACTCACATTACAAACATAAAATCATTTCCCCGGACAATAAGTTCATGACAGCTGTCGAAATTCAACTGATTCGATGCTTGAAATTAAAAAAAAAATTTGATTTTTACGATATTCAGAGAAATATTACTCAATTGTGAGTATGTATCTCGGATGTAGGGTAAGGTTATCTACGCAGTCTAGTGATGTCAGTCTAGCGGTAACCGGGACCCAATCTAAACTCGCTAACTAATGTAGAAAGTCTCACCGCAGTTACGGGATTTTGCGAGACTGACATGATTTCATGTTTGTTGACATTCTATGGGAAATGGCAGCCTGTATTATTACTCCACGCGATGACTAGCGCCCATTGTTTAACTATCGACATGTGCGAAAAGTTTGAGGCGAGGCTTGTTTGGCCAAGTCAGCATTGTCTATTGAGTAGCCATGATGGCGGAAGCTTGTTTTAACAAGGTTCCGTAATTCTTAATGCCTGTCCATATTACCGTAATTGAACCATTTTTTCCCATCCGTAGTTTTGAAGAGTCGACCGTACTACCATATTTTGAATGCTATTTCCCTAAAAACTACGAACAATCTGTAATGGTAGGCAGGTCTGTTAAATAAAGAGTTGAATTGTCTAGAAAACGAAGTCACAATGTTCTAATAGTACAATAGCCTAATGATAATTTAATAGACTTTTTCACGTTTGTCCCAAAATGGGTCGCTAGATAGACATTATTAAATTTGACATGAAAATACTCCTAGATAATAGCAATTATCGTATCCCCATCTAGGTCAAAATTAATGACATTATGCGAGTTTAGGACCTTACGAGAGTTGCTACTCGGGTAGGTATTCGAGGCTACCCTCCTATTGGCATGTGTTGAATGCCACCTACTCGAGTACGAACGCTAACCATTTAGGCACCTCGAGAAGCTATTCTACTGAGAGGGTAAATCCACTATTGTCGTAACTTCCAGCTGTAAATTGAGGTCGGAAAATTTAAGTCACATTTCTTTGCAACTTGGTCGGAAACTAGAAATAAATATCATTCAGTAAGGTGTTTTCGAGGGTCATGTGATTTCGAGGGTATGCACTTTTGACGTTCTCACGTGCGCGCCACTTAGGCGATGTCAACAAATCATGTGTCATTAAATTGATAAAGTATTTTTACACAAATGTAAATTTTAAAAAGATGCGTGTAGTACAAGTGATTATTTTATGCATTTTGATGTCAGTGTAGAGAAAAACATGTATTTTTACTATGATCTTTTTTACCCATTATAAAAATACTGATAACTCGTAAGGAAATGATACAAATCAATCCAGTTTTTGCATCCAATGCCATCTGCCAGTTACTGTCCTGAGTAGCGTAGTATATCCGTTGCCATAGCAATTAACCTATTTCTCCCGAAGCGTGGAACTGGTATGGGGCGCTTATGCAGTTTTCAAATCTAGATTGATTCTTCTCTACCCACAATGGCAATTCAAACAGGCCCTAATTATGACATGCGATATAAATTTCAATAATTTTTTTATATTTTCCGGTAGCCAAAACACTTATGTTCATTTTCCAATAACACTTACCAATTTCCAAAAGAAAAAGTTACAGATTTTAACTTTTATAATGTTCTGACTGAAATTTGGTTCTACCCGGTTATCACGAAAAGCGAAATATAACCTGATCTGGATTTTCAACTATAAATTAAGTTCTGCGCTTGCATCAGACACGTTTATGGCATTGTTGTCAATGCAGTAAGTTTATTTTAGGGTGTATTTTTATTTTTATGCATGTTTTATTTCAGTGAATGTTTGCTAGTTACGAAATTGACAGAATTTGTTGATAACATTTCTACTCTTATATTAAATTGACGAAAATGTGCTTACAACCTCAAAACCCCATTATCCGATGATATAATTGAATTTTTTTCGGCCTAATGATAATGCACAGGCCTTTGAATTTTCGTCCATCCATATCACTACCGCAAATCCCCCTACTACATGTATATATACCTACTATATATAATATGTATATTATATATAGTAGGTATATATACATGTAGTAGGGGGATATGCGGTAGTGATATGGATGGACGAAAGTTCAAAGGCCTGTGGATAATCCCAACTTCCTTGCCGATTTATTACATTTCACTAGAATTTTAAGTCTTTGTCAGCAATAACGCACAAACCTTTCTCAAGAGGAACTTCCGAGAGATGAATTTTAATGCGATAGGATGATGTAATTTCATCATTTCATCCACTGTTCAAGTAGGCCTAAGTTGAATGGTATATTTAATTCTTTTAAACATAGAATAGATTGGACAAACTTTGGGAAAGTCACCCTATGCGCTTCAACTTTGAAGCTAAATCTACATGTATTTCCAATTTTGCTTCAATACTAGTTGACTGATGTGAAACTGTTATTCCTGACGTTAGAGGCCTGAGGCCTGCTGTCAGATGTCCTTTCATCGTATCATTGTATCACATTTAACGAAAACTGGTATCATGATTTTAATTGTTAAAAAAAATAATTCACACACAGCCACAGTCAGCTCCGATAAGTGTTCTCGTGTAATTTAAATGACGATTTATTCATAAATGCACAGTTATTACGTAATTTGTTAAAATTGTCAATGTTACTGTTGGCAGCTTTAAGTTTAACCCGGATGAGGAAGTTAAGCAATTAAATGAAACAGGAAATTGATTATTAAATCGAAACCGAAAGTAAAGTGAAAGCACGTTTTTTTCGTATACCTTGTGGTGTTGATGTCAACTAGACGAAAGGATTGGCAGATGTTCACAACTAGCAATTATTTGTGTACCTAAATTACATTTGTTTAATTAAATTCAGGCGTTAAGTTTCATATATTTAGTTACCAGTTTTGGTATTCCATGTCAGAACATTCTTTAATATGAAAATCATGAAATAGGCTAGGCCTATGAAGGACATTCTCATTGGCTTATAACAAGCATTTATATACACAGTTGCAGGCCTCGTGAACATGGCGGGTTGATGTCTTGAATCTTGCTATGGACATAGGCTTGTTCAGCCCATATGCCCGCCTCTTCATTCTCCACCAGGCATTTGGTAGTCTGCACTAAAGTCGTACCTAATTTCTTGATCTTGCCAGAAACGATCCAGCCATACCTCGAATTTAAACACTGAAGTCGTCTATATTTGAGCATTGGGGTAATAACTACATGCTGATATTTATGACGGTTGTAAGCCTTATGTCAGGGAAGTGGAAGCCATTTTTAGTCTGAGATGTTGATGGCTATTGGCTCCATAATAATTTGCCAATTAGCCAAATGCTAGTAAAATTGAGTTGTTGTTACACCACAAAAACATCCATTACCGTTCAATCACTACTTGCTAAATCAATTATCTGCGTTTTGCTATCAGAATAAGATTTTTATGCCTGCATACATACCTCCCCATGCCTAATCCTATTAATATGGACCCTCAACCAGGCTACTTGTTGAGTCCCATCACCAGCCTATCATCAGGTATAGACTGGCACCAGTCTATACTCACCTCATAGTGACGCTTGTCGCTATGCGCGCATGCGCATTAGAGCCCGAATAGGAAACAGATTCACTTTTCAATTATTCTACATGCAGAATAGTTGCTAAAAAATATTTGTCTAAGTTTTTGTGTTTTGCGCTGTGTCAGTAATACATCTTGCCTTTATATTGTCGGAAATATGCCCAATATGAAGTCAATCCTCCCTAAGTTACGTCTAGGAAGTATATTTGTGTTTATATGGTATCTTATAGACGAATTTTATATATTACCGGTTTTCGTGAAAGATCGTTTTGCTTCGTGGTATCTTGATTATTATGCCTATCCTTATTCATCATTTAATAATGTCCAGTCCACGTCTAGAGCCTGTAACGAAGTTATTTCTAGTGCATTATAAGGATTATCATAAAATATCCCTTGTAAGTTTCTTGTCAGAGGGGTTTTTGTTTTATGATTTGAACTTTCCCGCCATTAGGAACTGAATTTATGATGTCTCCTGTTTACGATTTTGAGCGGTATGCTTCATTGTTACGTTTTTTTCGTTTTTAGGAGTCCGTGAAATTGTCGGATTAGACAAAATGCTCATCATCCAAATGTGATCGTCATCACTCTATCGATTTTACCGGGCACGTCTGTGCGAAATGTACATCCTGTACTCCTAATTCAATGTGTGGAATATGTAAAGGGTGGCCGGTTTCGGTATCAAAATCATTTTTTAAGGATTTGCTGGTCAAACAATCGCTGCCCTCTGGTCGTCCTTCCCCTTCCTCCGTTGCTAGCAAGGCAAAAGCTGTGTCCTTTGCTCAATCTTCTGTTCCTTTATCGGTAGCAACGGAGGGGGGAAACGCGTGGGGAAATCAGATGCCGTGATGGCGCTTTTTGCGAGGTTTGAATCCTATGCCTCATTTCTGACCAAGTCTCTCGATGAACGTATATCTTCTGCGATTAAGGGGGCCAAGAATCAAGAAGTTTCGTCGAGCTCGGATGATAGCCCGAAGGCTAGCGGGCGTTCCCGCAAATGGGGGAAGCCGGTTTCTCTAACCTCTAGGCAGGTTTTAGTTTCTCCAAAGCAGAAGTCAAGAGCATCTAAGTTCTTGAAGGTGGGCTCGAGCAGTGCACCTGATAAAATCCACATAAGACTTGAGGGTGACGGGCATAACCCTCAAGCAGTGGTGGCGTCGGCTGAAGCCGACGTCCATAAGGCCAGACCTTATGCTAATGCCAGCGTTACGGTTGTTCCGGTTGCTAAGGTTGTGTCTAGATCGCCAGTACCTAATAGTTTGATCCCTAGTCTTGCTAGTTCCGGTTCCGTTGTGGTGGACTCGGGTTTACTTCCTTTTTCCGCTTCTCAGTCATTTTCCGTCCGAACTTCCGGTCTAGCAAGACATCTGGGTCTTCAGGATCCGGTTCTTTCTTCTTTGGCTTCCGTTTCCGGTAGGACTTCCGGTTTAGTTGGTAATACAGATCAGCAAGATCCGGTTACCGCTTCCGTTCCGTCCACTTCCGGTCTGTCTTCCGTTTATGTAGGACATCCGAGTCCTAGAGATCTGGTACCTACTTCCGAGTCTTCCGTTTCCGGTTCTTTTAGCGCTTCCGGCCATTCCGGATATCCGGAGTCTGAGGACTCCTTTTATTTTTCGAATTCCGGTAGAGGCGTTTCCGTTTCCGGTTTGGACTCAAGTCAGTACACTTCCGCTTCCGGTCTTAGAGGTGTACTTCCGGGTCGCCCAGACCTGGATAGACTTCCGATTTCCGTTTCCGGTTGGAAGGCAGCTTCCGGTTTAGCGAGAGACCAAAATTCTCTAGGTCCATCTAGGTTTTTGGATGATAGAAGCTTTGTTAATTCGGTATCAGAAATTTCTCATAGGACTTCTCAGGATTCTGTAGCGTCTAACTATGAATCTTTCCTTCCTTCCAAGGTCATTGATGTTGACTTATCTTCTCAGTCTTCTCCTTCCTTTCATGATGCTGTGGTTAATCCAGTTTTTTCTAGACCTTTTTCCTCCTCTTCTCTCTCGTCGAAAGACTTCTCCTCTTCTCATGTTTCTAACTCTTCTTCTCTTTTTAAATCTTCTCTTCCTCCTCCTCTGGGTTTTTCTCGTCTTCCTTCTGCTCTTCATTCTTCTTCTTCCTCTCATGATCAGTTGGATCATTCTTTTTCTTCTTCTCAATCAGTTTCTTCTCCGCCTTCCTCAGTTGCTTCTTCTCCATCTTTTGATCATCTTGATCCGATTGTTTCTGTGGTTCTATCTCCTGAGCTGGAATTTCAAATTGTCGATTCAGGGTTAGATTTTTCTTTGTTTTCCGTGGTTAGAGATTCTTCATTAGATCGTTCTTTTGTTTCTGCTCGTCTCTCTATTCTTTCGAGATTTTCGGCTAGCTCTTTGGTTCTTCCGTCTTCGTCTGCTAGTCAGGATCTGGGTAGGGATTCTTTTTCCTCCTCTCATGTTTCCTCCTTTCATGATTCGGTCAGTGGACCTTCCTCTCCTGTTTTTTCTAGGGCAGGGGATTCTTTAGTATCAGGAGACTCCTCTATTCTTATTTCCTCTTCTTCTCCTCCTCCTCTTCCTTCTCTTCCTTCTGCTGCTAAGTCAGTCAGGGTCAGGGATCTGAAGAGGTCTTGCCCAGTGAGAGCCTCTTCGGAAGACTGGTTCATGGCTCACCGATGGATTGCTTCTTCTCTTTCTCTTCCTCTTAAGGAGGAATTCGCTATGGATCCTCCTTCTTTCGGATCCGCTCTTTCTACTGCTGATCCTTCTTCATCTTCTCCTCAAGTTCTTCCTATTGACAATTTAGTGGTCGACATGCTAGATTTCTTCGTTAATGACTCTTTTAACTCTGAATTCTCTCTTATTTCTGAGTATGACTCGCCTGTCCAAATTCCTATGGAGGACTTTTTGAAGGTTGCTTCTACTCAGTCTCTTTCTGGTCCTGCTTAGGAGGTTCTTTCGTCTCAGTTGAAGGATGCTTCTAAGTCTGACTTTACTACTGATCTGTTCAAATGGGAGTCTGTTTGTAGGTCTCAGATTAAGTCTTCTAATTATCTTGCTCTGCTGTCTGAGGCCGTTCTTAAGGCTGAAGAACGGGGTGAACAGATTCCTTTGGCTGTCTTTCGTTCTTTGGCTGATTTTTCCCGGGGTTCTCTTAACTCGGTTTGTAAGTCTTTGGGGTATATTATTTCCAAACGTGGGTCTAGGAAACTCTCTGAGGTTAGAATTTCTGGTGTCTTGAAGCAGAATCTTGTGGTTGCGTCCCCTTTTGGTACTGATCTTTTTGGAGAGTCAGCTCCTAATTTAATTAGGGCGGAATCTGAGCACTTGAAGGCCTCTAGGGAGCTTCAAGCTCAGATTTCGTTTTCCAAGCCTTCCGTGAAGAGAGATGTCTCTTCTGTTAGAAGCCCTAATTCTTCTAGAAGAAAGAGTCTCAAACCTGATCAGTTTGGAGCTTATCCTTCTAGGGTCTTCCATAACTCTAATTTGTCTTCGTCTGATCGTTGGGATCGATCTTTGGAGGAGGATCGTTTCGATTCCATTTCCTCCCATCGTTCGAGGTCTTTAGGGAGGCAGTCTCCTTCGTCTTGTGCGAGGGGTGGTCAGACCCCTTCTCGCCGGGCTTCCAGATCCAGAGGACGGTCTTCTTTTAGAGGTTTTCAAGGGAAGAGAGTTTGAAGGTTGGGACAATTCCCGGGTAGGTCCAACTTTCTCTTCCTTTTCCCAGTCCTCCCTTTCTTCTTTTTCCTTTGGAGCAAGCAGTCCAGTGCTGTTTTCCCAACGTGCCAGTAGGAGGGCGCCTTTCTCTGTTTTGGGAGAAATGACAATCCCTCGTTCAGGACTCCTGGCTAGTATCTCAGATACATTGGGGTTATGCTCCATCATGGATCCGTCATCCTCCTCTTCTCTCTCTTTTCCCAGTTTGGACGCCGGTTCCCTTCAATCCGGAGAAACTGGTGGCCTTGGAAGAGGAGTTCGAATCCATGATTGTCAAGAGGGCAATAGAAGAAGTTCCCCATTGGCGAGTAGACCCAGGCTACTACGCGATCATCTTTTTAGTTCCAAAGAAATCAGGAGGTTGGCGTCCAATCATAAACCTGAAAAAGTTAAATCTTATGATTCTCACCCCAAAATTCAAGATGGAGACGGTTTCCCAGATCATTTCCAGTCTGGATCAGGGAATGTGGACGTCTTCCATAGATCTAAAGGACGCTTACTTCCATGTTCTTATTCACCCTGCCTTCAGAAAGTTCCTGAGGTTCGCCTACAAGGATCGTGTGTGGCAGTTCCGCGCCATGCCCTTCGGCCTGACCACGGCTCCCTTCCTTTTTACCCATCTAGTTTCAGCCGTGGCAGGAATTTTACACCATCGTTCTATCCATCTTCATGTTTATATAGACGACTGGTTGGTAAAAGTCTTCCTCAATTCTCGCAGGTATTCTTCCAGAGGTTTGCAGCCTAGCTTGCAATCTAGGGTGGATTTTAAATCTAGAGAAATCAAGCCTAGTTCCTTCTCAAGTCTTTACTCATCTAGGCGTTTCTTTCAACCTGGCCCAGGGTCTAGTCTTCCCCTCAGATCCAAGGATAGAGGCGTAATCAGTGGCAATGGAAATCCTCGCTTCGTCTCCAGTGGTAAGAGCAAGATTCTTTTTAAGAGTGATAGGTCTGATGGTCAGCGTAGAGAAGGTGGTTCCTTGGGCGGCGCTGATGAGAAGACCCTTCCAGATGTATTTTATATCCCTTTAGAAGCAGTCAGTCCACTCTATCTACCATCAGATTCCCATCAGAGAACATTTGATCCCTCATCTAGATTTTTGGAAAGACCGTTCTCTGCTTCTGATGGGTGTTCCACTGGTAAAGTCCCCTCCTCAGGCAATAATCTTCACAGATGCTTCTCAGGAGGATTGGGGAGCAGTCTGGGACTCCCTGTCGGTTTCCGGCCTTCGGTCCCTGGAGGAGTCATCAGCCCACATCAACATTCTGGAGTTGTGGGCTGTCAAGAAGGCTCTCCTTTCATGGTCAGATCTGGTGATAGGTCTCAAAGTCTCAATTCAGTCGGACAATTCGACAGTGGTATCTTATATCAACAGGCAGGGAGGTACAAGGTCGTCTCTCCTTTGTCTAGAAGTGTGGAATCTTCTCTTGTGGTGCCGCAAGAGGCAGATTTTTCTAGTGGCCTCACATGTCCCAGGCAGTCTGAACTTTCTGGCGGATCAACTGTCACGTCCCAGCATGTTCGCCCACACAGAGTGGCAGTTAAAGTAGTCGGTTGTCAGAGCGATTTTCAATCTTATGGATCGTCCTCTAGTAGATCTGTTCGCGATCTCTCTGAATGCCCAGATCTCCTCTTACATGTCTCCTTTTCCGGACGGTCAAGCCCTGGCGGTAGATTCCCCTGTCTCAGTCCTGGACAGGGATGTTCGCTTATGCCTTCCCTCCTACTATTCTGATTCCGTTAGTATTGAAGAAGGTCAAGGACCAAGTTTGCGAGATTCTTCTGATAGCTCCCTTTTGGCCCAAGAGGATTTGGTTTGTAGACCTTCTAGATCTTCTGGTAGACTTTCCTCGTCTTCTTCCAGTATCCCAGGACCTTCTATCTCAAGTAAGAGGTCGTTGTGTAATCCAAATCCAGAAATCTTCAATCTGTGCGTTTGGAGAATCTCGAGTCTGAAAGCCTCCAGGATAAGGTTTCTTCAAGATCTCAGGAAATTATTGGCTCTGCCAGAAGGGAATTGACCCGTCGAATTTACAAGGGTCGTCTTAAAATTTTTGATAAATGGTGTTCAGACCAAGGTTTTGTGCCTGATTCTGTTTCTATACCACAAGTTTTAGATTTTTTTATCTTATCTGTTTGACTCGTTACATTTGTCAGCTAATACGGTCAGGGGGTATAGATTTTCTCTTGCATCTTCTCTTCCTTGTCTTCTGAATGCCGATGTCAAGGATACTAAGACTCTTAATAGCTTTATTAGAGGTCTAGGTAATATTCGTCCTCCGACTGCTAAACCTTTGCCTTCCTGGAATTTGGCTTTGGTTCTTCAAGTTTTGGCAGGTCGCCATTTTGAACCTATTTCTTCTATCAGTCTTAAGCTTTTAACTCTTAAAGCGGTTTTTCTTGTTGCTGCTGCCACTGCTAGAAGACGTTAAGAGATTCATGCTCTTTCTGCTGAAAGGGATAGATTTATAGTTTCAGGTGACGGTTTGGTTTTATATCCCAGAATGGACTTTTTATCTAAAACTCAGTCTAACCGTTTTCCTGCTAGTCCAACTATTTTAAAATCTTTGTCGTCTTTTTTGCCTTCTGACAAATTTTGGTGTCCGGTTAGGGCTTTAAGAACTTATAAACAGCGAACCGATTTTAAAAGAGCCGATCCATCCCATTTATGGGTTTCCTACGCGGAAGAGTTATCCAAGCCGGTGTCGAAAGCTACGATTGCTAGATGGCTTTGTGAGACGATTAAGCTTTGCTACGAGATAGCCTCTCCGGATCAAATTAATCTCGCCCATATTAAAGCCCATGATGTTAGGGGCATGTCTACTTCTTTCACTTTTTTTGCCGGTTCATCTTTAGATGAGGTCATGCAGGTGGCAGGCTGGAAATCTGAATCTACTTTTACCTCATTTTATCTTAAAGACCAGAGTGCAGCAGCTTCCTTCTTTCGTAACATTACGATTTTAACTAAAAAAGCCGAAGACCATATACCCAGCACTTCCCACCATTTTCGTTAGGACTGTGCGTATGTAGAGAATGGTGAGAGTCTTCTTTGGTTTTTATTTATTTCTTTAAGTTCTAGTTATCATTATTTGTTAAATCACGGTGTGATTGAGTTATATGCACTATTATGTTATGTTATTAACATTCGGATAAGATTGGGTTTGATCTTTATCCTTGTTTATTGATTCTCTAATCTCCTCCCACCTTATGTGTTATGGGGCACTGACCAAATCTACGGGTTTAGCAAGTAATGATTGAACGGTAATAGATGTTTTTGTGGTGTAATAACAACCCCCCACAGACCCCCCCCTTGCGGGTTGGTCTGTTGTTTTATTAACCACTATAAAAACATACTTACCGTTCAATCACTACGACCCGGCCTCAGCCACCCCGCGTGGTAAGATTTGAGAATCAGACTTTAAATATTTTGCACTTAAATTTAGAAAAGTGAATCTGTTTCCTATTCGGGCTCTAATGCGCAAGCTCGCATAGCGACAAGCGTCACTATGAGGTGAGTATAGACTGGTGCCAATCTATACCTGATGATAGACTGGTGATGGGACCTAACCAGTAGCCTGGTTGAGGGACCATATTAATAGGATTAGGCATGGGGAGGTGTGTATGCAGGCATAAAAATCTTATTCTGATAGCTAAATGCAGATAATTGATTTAGCAAGTAGTGATTGAACGATAAATATGTTTTTATAGTAGTTAATAAAACAATAGACCAACCCGCAAGCGGGGTCTGTGGGGGGATCTGGCATCATATGCGTAACCCACATACCAAATTTGTTTGAATTCCACCCAACGGTTTGGGAGGAGATAGCGTGGCGGACGGAGGCGATTACAATATCACGAATGTTTTTAGCTCACCTGGCCCAAAATCCTAGATTTTAATAAAAGTTTACTGGAAATTGTCACAACTCTACTCATCATTAACCATTTGACAGATTTCAACCCTAGTTGGTTGGACGGACGCTATCGCCGTAGGCTTCCAAACTTCTATTTAGAATTTTAATGGGTTGATTTCTTTGGTGAAAATCATAAATTTTATGAAAAATGTACTGGAAATTGTCAAAATGCATCTTCTCCATAACCACTTGGTGGATTTTATCCAAATTTGGTTGGAAGGATTCTATTGTGGTAGGCTCTAGAACTTCTATTCAGAATTTAGTTTGTCAATTTGTTGCAGGTGGCCATTTGGATTTTTTTTAAATTTTCCAGAGTAATTTAAAACACTACTCCTTAATTAGTGGGCCAATTTCAACAAAACTTGGATGGAATGATCCTATGGCAGTAGACTTCAACATATCAAACGACCATTTTGATTGATCAATTTCTTTGGTGGCCATCTTGGATTTTTCGAAAATTATCCATCATGTCTACTTGTATTTAGAAGCAAATGGTTCAAATGCTCATGGTCCATGTTAACATTACAGACCCTATTGTTGACAAGGGTATCGATAAGCCGTCTGTATTTATTTTCTGTTTGAAGTCAAGCTTCATAGTTCATTGCAAAGTCGTACGGTCGAGCTGGATGGTTGCCTCGCAACCTCATTTCTGGTTTAAACCTCCAATCTACAGAATATGTTGAAAATATTTGGAAAGTCATTGTTTTCTACACGTATCAGTCAGGCCAAAATAAAAAATAGTTGCGTTTCCTGTAAACCTCCCGGGTGAAATTTGTAATTTTTTCACTCGGCCGGGAATAAAATATTTTTTTCCTTTACCTACCATAATTGTTAAAACATGCTTACATTTGTAAAACTATACAAATTACAATGTTTTTAATGCCATTTGCATGCAATGTGAATCCCTTTTGCTAATTGTGTCATGAAAAACAAGACAAATTTGGCAATTACAACCATATTTAATGGACATCTAGTCAAATATCAGAAAAATAAATATTTATGCCTGTTTCAAAATAACTTAATAATTAAAAAAAAAAAATTTCCTCCCTTCCTACTGAAGTCTTTTTTTCCCCACCCGGTTTGCCCGAAACCAAATCTTTTTTTATGGATGGCCTCATATTGTAACATATAATAGTATAAATATTCTGACATATGACAAATATTGCTTGAACGCAGCGTTGGCAGAAATTTCCCGGTGATGGAAATCACACCTAGAGCCACTCTACAACCTTGTATCGAGTTGTGACATCAAAAGTCCCGTTATATGGAAGACTAACCAGGTGATAAATCTTATTCGAGCCATGTTCGTCGAGTTGATTGTTTGCATCATGCCAGGCTAATTATCTTTAGAACAAGTTGACTGAAAATCACTTCTGGCTAAAGCAGCAACAATTTTCCGGCAAAGTGTTCTCAAAATAATCCAGCAGACATGTGTCACCAGCATATTGATAACAATTTGACTGAAAATCATTGTTGCAACACCGTTCAACCGATTGACATTTGCTGCTGACTAAGGCAAAAACAATTTTCTCAAATAGTTACAAGAATAGTCAGTGGACTTTCAATATTTTAGTTAACTTGAAAAGTAGGTAGGCCTATGTCATATAGATTTTTGGGGTGCAATGTGGAATAGGCTTGCTCGATTATTGCGTTGAGTGATCGCTATCGATTATTAAAAAATAATAGCGATTACTCGATTAATCAGCTTGGATACAAATTAATTACCAAGACATAACAACAAAAGAATATCAATAACCAAAATTGCAGTGGTGTTTAGAAAAGTCCATTTGCAGGGCAAGAGAAGACTATTTTTGAAAATGTATTACCAGAATGCCTGGCTCGAGAATCGAGCCAGGCATTACAGTGATACATTTTCAAAAATAGTTTTCTCTTGCCCTGCAAATGGACATACATTCACTAAGCAAAATGTAATTTTTCATGAACGATCACATTAAAAGGTAATTGAAAGTTAGCTTTTGAAATATTTTATGCAATAGAAAATATTCACGATTATTTAATTTTTAGTCATATACACATGTAAATTCACAATTTAAAACATAATCGCGATTTTCGATTTGATCACGTAATCGCAGGGTTGGCAATTTAGGGTAGTGGGAAATACTGGGAAATTCTGGGAAAAACTTGGGAAATACTAGGATATCAAGTGGAAAGATTAATCCCATGGTTGTTTATCAGGTTTATCATGCTTAAGAAAACACTGACAAGCATTAGTAAACATCATCTAGTGACACATGCATAAGTTGCAAACCCATGCGTAAGGAACATAGTCTTATAACATGTATAACTGCTAAACCAACACTATATCAGACAAAACTGAACATCAGTGAAATAACTTTATAATTTTATGAGGTACATGTATTACTGGATATTTGACAGTAAATCACTGTCTACACTCTATAGAGCTTGGATTTTAGTAGATCTACATGTAGATACAATTACTTCAAGCCTACCCAATAGTAAACAGCTTTAACTACTGTCAGCACATGTAATGTAAACTTACTTCTGAGGTCTTTACCTATTGCTGTGTACTTGCTTTAACGCTTTAGTACTCGTCGGCGAAAAATAGCTTCTGCAGTCGTCTTAATAAATGTCCATTTGCAGACCAAGAGAAGACTATTTTTGAAATTTTATTACTGTAATGACTGGCTTGCTAACTGAGCCAGTCATTCCAGTAGTAAATTTTCAAAAATATCTTTGATCTGCAATTAGATATTTTCTATCAGATAATTGAAATTTGCTTGAACAAATTTGCGTGTTAAAGGGTTAAATAACTAATTCACTCCCTGGGATGTCATTATATATAGTATATCCCTTGATCATATGACGTCATAATCAACTACTGTGATCTGTAAGATGACGTCACAATTATGACGCCATGAATGCCTCGATATAGTCAGTCTTAAACGATTAATAGTGTGACGCGTACAGATTCACCTTTCCAAAGTATCCATTCATCATCTGACCTAGTATTACGTCATAATCAGTTCCGCGCATGTATGATGACGTCACGATCATTACGTCACAAGGGGTTCCATATAGACAGTCATCAAATCTCAAAGAGTCTGACACGTTGTATAAATTGTATGTCTTTGTAATTCTTTGCTATTTAATAGACATGCTGTTGGATGTTTTGAGGCTGGTTTGACTGGGCGCTGTTGCGGCCTTAGGCATCAACGGCACCCTGTCGACTTAGCCTCGCAATACCCAACAGCTCATCTGTATAGCTTTCTGGAAATCGATAATCAGGGTTAAGAAGAAATAGCTCCTTCAAGGACATGAAATAACATGTCCAATCCAAACACGGTCATAGTTTCTATATATGGTAGACATGCCTAGAAATCTTTAGCATGTTTAGATCTACGAATTGTAGTGTATGGTATTATTCACCCCATAGGAAATATGTATTAGATATAAGATTAGGCGTTTAGATACTTGTATAGCTTACTAATTTAATTGTCTATGTATATATATAAAATGTTTAAATGTACACTCAAGGGCCTATGGCTTATTGTGGAATAAATCAATATCTAAGTTAGTACTGTGATGATGAATACATTTCATTCTGAAGTTGCAGAAATGTAAAAATTGTAATTGCTATTTAAACCTGAAATCAACAGAATATGTTGAAAATAATGTGAAAGTCTGTTTTCAATCAATCAGTCCTATTGTAACATGTAATAGTATAAATACTAAATAGTACATAATATTAGTATATAATTGTATATAACAGAATGAAATGTGTTGTCATCTAGATCAGTTAATCCCTAATTAGACACCTTGTGGTCTTTCTACTGTGAGAGCAATTCACACCTGTATATGAGCTGAGTGTTGGAGGCAGTTTTTCTTAGAGAACTGATTTACATAAAAATCAACGGCTAAATAAATAAACAATACTTGGAAACACATGTACATGTACTGGTCAGCTTAGTTTGGTAATCTAAAGCTTAGTCTCTGTTTTAAATCAATATTCTGATAGGCTGAGAATTCAACGTAGTATAATGGATTTGTATTATGTCTCAATATGTACAGCATGCTAATGTATTTACTGTATATCAGTTTTAGTAAACCATTCATGACATGAAAGTTTCTTAATATTTTGAAACTATTTTTACTGGAAGTTGTTGTTGCAGCCTCGACTGAAAATGCTTGCTAAAATTCCACCAACATTGTTTGTTCTATAAATAGTAGGTGTTGTATCTGCTATGTAGAGTTGAAAAGGTTGTAGATATGCTATGATATGCCTATTTTGCTATTTGATCTCATATGTCAACCTGTATTAGATATGGTCTGTTATATTAGCCCCTCTGATTAATATATCTAAGATATTTAATTTAAAATTTACCACTTCTGATAAGTATTGGAGTATTTCCCGGTATTTCCCGCTTTTCGGAGTATTTCCCGGGGCAGTATTTACCGGTATTTCCCGCACCGGGAAATTGCTGCCTGAACCCTGCGTAATCGCGCAAGCCTAATGTGAAATATATTTCCAAAGACCAGTAGGTAAGCCCGGCACATCTGTTGTGCAATAATTAGAAATGACCAACTGATTGACAATGAAATGAACACAGCTACAGCAGTTGCTAACACATATCACACTGGATTTCGATGACATATATATATAGCAAATGTGTAACTAATTTTACCCGTACATTAAAGCTAATAATACAGAAAGCCTTAACCCTTAGAACTCTGATGTCAAAATTTAAAATTTTCAAATTAAATTAAAAGATGAAATGGTGTTCATTTTTAAACAAATTTGGTGAAAGATGGTGCTGTCTAGACAGCAACATCGTCCACCAAAATTGTTTAAAAGTGTACACCAGTTTCTTTGCTACTGGCACCGTAAAAAAGATAGAATGTTGACATCAGAGTTGTAAGGGTTAAAATGATTATGCTGAGAACAATTTGCCAAATTGACATTTGTCAGCAATGACTCAATAAAATTGTTCGAAATATCTTCAGCAAGTGTTGCTACATTGCTGCTTATTTTGAGACCTATTTGATTGAAAGTTGTTGCTGCAACAATTTTCAGTCAAATCATTATCAAAACATTAGCTCGTGACACAGGTCTGTATTATTTGCAAGGTTATTTTGAGAACAATTTGATGGAATGTCGCTGCTCTATGCAGCAATAATTGTCAGTCAACTTGTTCTCCTTCGATCAATACTTACCATTACATTACTCAATGATAATACAGCTAGCTTGCTAGCTGGCTCTAGGAATCTAGATTTAGAAAGCTTTACCGGCTCCTGGGACTGAGTACCCGGTTCCCAACAAACGCGTACCCGTTTCTTCCGCTATTTTTGACATTTTTTCTCATGTTTCCCTGGTCCTGAATGGCCTAAGATTCAGGACCTGGTTTAGTGGAACCGCACCCTGGTCCCTTTTGTGGACCCGGGTTTGGCTATTTTCTTTGGATAGGGGTTTGGTCCTTCTATCATCTTTTTTGTTTCAAATTTCAATTCTTTTTAGCTAGATAAGTTATCTCTTTTCAATGGGATCTTTTTTCACCTTATTACATATGTGCATATCATTATCTTATCTAGCAGTACTCTCGTGCAATATCTTGGTAGTTCAGGCTTATTTCTCCCCACCCCCACCCCCTTTCTGTGTGTTATCTCTCCTTGCATTCTCACAATTTAAGTTATAGTAATTTTTATTCATTGTCAACCTGTTCTTCTCGCACTCTTTCCTATCTGTCAGATTACTGCGCAATTCTAATTAGTTGTTTTGGTAATTTTTTCGTCCCAAGTTAAAGGCGCAGTTCTATTCGGGCCGTTCATCTTTTCGTATAGTTGGCAGGTTGACATACCTACTTTCATAACTTTAAGCAAATTTACATGTCATTCTATATTTAGCGTGAATATTTTGTTCTTTTAAGGCTATTCTTCCCTATGTATCACCATTTTATTTAAAAATATTAATTTCCTAAAAGTCAGATTAGATTTGCTCTCATGATATTTTGTGATTTTCTTTAAACTAAGTTTCTTTGCCGTATTTCGTCGTGCTTTAGTAGCTGTCAGTATTATCATCAACACTCCTAGTTCGGCAGTCTATTCGTCCTAGTCTCATTTCATCTCGGAGACATTATCGCTTTTTTCTCCTCTATTTACCCTTTTTTCAAGGCTATTTTTAGCTAAAACTTATTTAGAGTCATGTTCTTTCCCAGCAGTGCGGGATTGGTGATTTATCCTCTTTCATTCCCTTCTTATCTACTTCCGGTAGCTGTCAGATTGTCATCATCATTCCTGTCACTTTTTAGATAGGTCATTGACAATTCACCCCGTATATATTTCGTTCCCTTTTGGTTTACATGGTGTTTTTCTTTTGGTTAGTATATAGGTCCTATACATACAAACATGTAGATCAGTTTATTTTAGCTAATTCTATCTGGCTATGGCTGGACTCTCACCCCTCCCATAGGTTTACTATTGGATTTCTATTTGTCACTAAATCTAGTTAAAATTCTTTAAATAAATTTATCTATATTTTTTCAATGTCTACAACTTTTAATAAGTACAGCTATTCTTCTATGATGCTTTTTTCTTCATATGAAGATAGTGGTAGAGATTGAATAGTAGAAATCAACGCCAGTTACCTCTCTCAGGAAGGGGTTAGAATAAGGATATAGCTGTTATAGCTAAGATACATTGCCTTTCACTCGATTCAAGAAACATTACTTTCTAATAGTATAAATCGATGTTTGGAAGTCTTTATCTTATCTCATTGTAACATCCTATGTTATTTAAATAGACTCTTGAACACTTTGGCCTTATACTTGTGTGTGTGTGTGTGTGTGTGCGTGCGTGCGTGCGTGCGTGCGTGTGTGTGGTTCCATATTTGTCTTACTGGTTGCAAAGTGTGTGTGTGTGTGTGTGTGTGTGTGTGTGTGTGTGTGCGTGCGTGCGTGTGTGTGTGTGTGTGTGTGTGTGTGTGGTTCCATATTTGTCTTACTGGTTGCAAAGTTTGCTTTTTTATACTTAATATCTTGTTATGGAAAGGTTCCTCTGGTCTGTGTTTTTACCCACCTGGAGGTCTCTTGTGACCTTTCCCAGGGGAAGTTATTTCCCTACCTCCCAATGTGCAGATAATGGTATCCACAATTCAACCTCTCGAGGTAGGCCAGTTAGTTTTGGCCAGATCTTTCCTCGGATTCATAGGCCTCATGGTTTAGGTATAGAAAGTGATTCCTGGGGCTCCTCTGATGTTCTATCTTATGACACACTGGAATGAGTCTAGATTTCTGAATCATTGGATTTTCATCAATTTCAACTCATGAACCATTGCCGGTTTTGGAAAGTCGGTAAATCCCTGTTATTTGGGGGTCCCTCTTCATCCACCATCTCCTCAGGCCATCTTTTTCACGGATTCATCCCTGCAAGGATGGGTCAAGTTCTGGGACTCCAGAAGTTGTTATTATGCCACAAAAACATCTTGACCGTTCAATCACTGCTTGCTAAATCAAATTATCTGCATTTAGCTACCAGAATAAGATTTTTATGCTCGCTTACATACTCCCTTATGCCTTTATCATCACCATGCATACCCTTAACCAGGCTACTGGTAAGGTAACCCCCAGCATAAGCCTCAGTATAGACTGGCACCAGTCTGTACTCACTCCTTGGTGACACCTGTCACTAAGCGCACCCGTGCATGCGCAACAGATCCCAAGTAGGAAACAGATTCACTTTTCAAATATTCTGTAAGCAGAACAGTCAGCCTGCTATCCAGCTTAAGTTTTTATAGCTTTGCGCTGAAGTTCAGCTACATATTTAAGAGTTTCTGATACAGGAATCATGTCTATAATAAACTATTCTCCCTAATATGTCTATTGTATCCTTGGTGGCGTTTTGGGGTCTTTTTAACTCATGGCAAATACTCCCGTTTTCGAGGTATTACAATCCATGCCTATTTTACTATCATAAATCAAACCATGCTTTAAAATAAAACCCCTTAGTACTCGCTTATTTATTCTATTAATGCCTACATAAAAATATCTTACGAAACTTTATGGAATTCTTGGTCTTTCAGTGAGATTTTCAAATCCGTTACTCTGTCTCCTGTATAGAGGTTTTGTTTCTTTAGCGGATACCATATTTAGAGATCTCTTATTAAGTATGTTTTTACATAATTTCTAGATGAGCGGATATCCTCTATTTCCGTGTTTTTATAGAGGATTAGTCTGATTATGACGATAGGCATAATTCTTGCGGCCGTTTTCGCAAATGGGGAATCCCACGTCCTTCACGACCAGGCAAGAATTACGTCCTACGTAGACTGAGGCTAAGGGTTTCAGAAAAAGCCTGTAATATAACTTCTGGTAAGTCTCAGTCTAAAGACCACATACGTCTTGAGGGGGTGCATTACCCTCATGCAGTGGCATCAGTGATAAGTTACCGATAATTCATCCTATACAAGGTAAAGTCAGTTATGTTAAGAGATCTTCAATCCCTGTCCGCTCCCGTTATTGCTCCTGGATTGTCCGGGCAAGCGGGTTCTGAATCCGGATTGTCTTCTGGTTTGACCGGGCATCTGGATATGAGCTCTGTGATTGTTTTGGCTTGGCTGGACATTCAGAGACTCATTTTCATCTGGCTGTTTCTTATATTTTCCGGTTCCGGTTTGTTCCGCTTCCGTTTCCGGTATTAGTGTATCTGCTTCCAGTAGGAGAGATGATTTTCCGGGTCTGTTAGATCTGGCCAAGCATCTGTTTTCAATTTCCGGTTCGGATTTGTTCCGCTTCCGTTTCCGGTAGTAGTGTATCTGCTTCCGATATGAGTAGTGCTTTTTCGGGTCTGTTCGATCCGGCCAAGCATCTGTTATCAATTTCTGGTTCCGGTTTGTTCTGCTTCCGTTTCCGGTAGTAGTGTATCTGCTTCCAGTAGGAGAGATGATTTTCCGGGTCTGTTAGATCTGGCCAGGCATCTGTTTTCAATTTCCGGTTCCGATTTGTTCCGCTTTCGTTTCCGGTAGTAGTGTATCTGCTTCCGGTATGAGTAGTGCTTTTTCGGGTCTGTTAGATCCGGCCAAGCATCTGTTATCAATTTCTGCTTCCGGTTTGTTCCGCTTCAGTTTCCGGTAGTAGTGTTGCTGCTTCCGGTTTGAGAGGTGCTTTCCAGGTTGGTTAGATCCGGTCACGCTTCCGTCTTCAATTTCCGGTTCCAGTTTTCTGTTTCCGAGTATGTATCTGCTTCTGGTAGGAGAGGTGCTTTTCCAGGTCTGTTAGATCCTGCTAAGCATCCTACTTCCGTTTCTGGTTCCGGTTTTGTGGTTCTGTTTCCGGTAGTAGTGCTTCCACTTCCGGTATGAGAGGTACTTTTCCGGGTCTGTTAGATCCGGCTAAGCTTCCAACTTCCTTTTCCGGTTCCGGTTTCATTGTATCTATTTCCGGTAGTAGTGCTTCCACTTCCGGTTTGAGAGGTGCTGTCTGGGTCTGTTAGAGCCGGCTTAGTATCCTAATTCCGTTTCCGGTTTATAAGTCTACTGATTCTCTTTCCGGGAGTTATTTTCGAGCTTATGGTTATGAATCACCTAATTGTTCAGATTTTTCTTCTAATAATAATTCCTTAGTTCTGACTCAATCTGTTTCGTGCTATTCTTCCTACTTTTCTTTTATGCTATGTCTGCTCGAAATTTTCTTTAGTCTTGTTTTCCCAATCGTCTCTCTTTTATTCTTTGGCTATCCCTCCTTCTCTGGGGTTCCTCACTTTCCTTTTTCTGCCTATACTAGTCTTGTTTCTACGTATCATGTCTTCTTTTTTCATCTTATTCCTCCTCTTCTTTCAAATTCTTCTATTCCTTCTTATTCTTCCACTTCTTGTTCACCTTTCTTCTTCTATGTCCTATTGTGTCTGTTTTTCTTTCTAAGAAACTAGATTTCTATTTGTTGTCTCTGGTTTAGTCTTCTATTTGCTTTCTGTAATCTGTGATTCCTCGCTCAATCACTCTTCTATTTCCGCTAGTCTTTTCTATTCTCTCTAGATTCTATTCCTGGATCAGTCGAGGTCAGGGATCTGATGAGGTTTTACCCGATCAGGGCCTCTTCGGATGATTGGTCCTCGGCTCATCAATGGATAGCTTCTTGTCTCTCTCTCTCTCTTCCTCTTCAGGATGAGTTGGGTTTGTTTTTTCTCGTCTGTCCCTTTTCTTGTTCTAGTGTTCTCTCTCTCATTCTTTGGCTATCCTTCCTTTGCTGGCTTTCTCACTTTCCTTCTTCTGTTTATCCTAGTCTTCCTTCTTCGTATCACCTTTTCTTTTTTCATCTTCTTTTTCCTCCTCTGTGCCTTCTAATTCTCTTCCTTCTTATTCTTCCACTTCTTCTTCATCTTTGTTCGTCTAGATCCAATTGTGGCTGTTTTTCTTTCTCAGAAAATAGTTTTCTATTTGTTGTCTCTGGCTTAGTGGGCTCTTTGTTTTCTGTAATCTGGGATTCCTCGCTCAATCACTCTTCTGTTTCCGCTAGTCTTTTCTATCGTCTCTAGGTTCTATTCCTGGATCAGTCGAGGTCAGGGATCTGAGGAGGTTTTAACCAATCAGGGCCTCTTCGGATGATTGGTCCTCGGCTCATCAATGGATAGCTTCTTGTCTCTCTCTCTTCCTCTTCAGGATGAGTTTTTTCTCGTCTGTCCCTTGTTCTTGTTTTCCTAGTGTTCTTTCAGTCTATTTCCAGTTTGAAGGATTTCGCTACGGTTGAGTCTTCTTCGGATCTTTTTAGTTGGGAATCTGTATGTAAGGCACAGATTACATCAGCCATTTTTCTAGTTCTTATTTCGGAAGATATTCTTTAGGCGCTGGAGAGAGAGGTAATCAGAGTCCCTCCTTAGTTCTTAGAAATTCTCTAGCCACCGTCTTTAGAGGCTCTTTGAACTCAATTTGTAGTTTGTTAGGCTTCTTTGCCTCTAAGAGAAGACCTAGAAAGCCATCCGATGTTAATATTTTGATTATGCTTAGGAGTATTCTTATATCAATTCCTCCCTTTGGCCTCGATATATTTGGTCAATCTTCTTCCATATTCTTCGGGCTGAATCTGTCAGTCTTAGATCCGCCAAGGGATCTTCGAGTTCATATTTCTGTTTTGAAGCCTGTGTAGAGAGACTCTTCTGTTAAGAGTCCTCCTTAATCCTTCCATTGAGGAAGAGTCTTAGGCCTGATGAGTTTGGCGCTTATCCTTCTAGGATATTTACCAATTCTTCTCTGTCTTCAGGTTCTAAATTCCGATTCGAGGAGGAGGATCGATCTTACTCCTTTTTTGCTCGTTCTAGATCCCAAGTCCGGCAGTCCACTCCTCAGGTGAGAAGGGCTAGTCTTTTTTCTGTGGACCTTGATCTAGTCATAGAGGTCGTTCCTTTAAAGGTTTTAGAGTCTGAAGGGATAGTTGTAACCTGGTTAGGCCTATCCCTTTCTCTTTTTACTATTTTATCCCTTCCTCTTCCATTGCCTTTGGATCCATTGGTGCTCCCCTTTTCTCCCAGCGTGCTGGTAGGAGGGCACCTGTCTCTATTTTTGGGAGACTTGGTAAGCCCTCATTCAGGTCCCCTGAATCATAGATCCTCGCTGGGTTTTTTTCGCACCTTCCTGGATTTTTCATCCTCTGTCTTTCCTTTCTAGGTGGACTCATCAGTGAAGATGGGAGCCCTAGAGGATGAATTGGAGTAGATGATTCTAAGAAGGCCTTAGAAGAGGTTCCACTAGGGAGCCCCAAGAAGTTGGGTGGATGGCGTCCGATCATCATCTGAAGAGGTTAATTCTTCTTATCTTATCTCCAAAAATCTAGATGGAGACCATATCTCAGATTATCGCCGGTCTGAATCCGGGCTTGTGGTTCTCTTCCATAGAGATTTAGGACGTCTTTCTCCATGTTCTCATCCACCCTTCGTGCCTTCAGTTCTTGAGATTTGTTCTCCCATGTTGGGTATGGCTTTTTTCTTCACTCGTCTAGGGTTACCCGTGGCGGGAATATTTTACTGTCATTCCATTCACCTTCACGTTTATATAGACGATTGGCTAGTTTAAGCAGAGGTTTTATTAATTCTATCAGTATCATTCCAGAGATCTGCAGCCTTGCATGCAGCCTAGGTTGGTTTTTAAGTCTCTAGAAGTCTAGTTTAATTCCCGCTCTGCTTTTCCCCACCTAGACGTTTATATTCTATCTAGCTTGGGGTCTTGTTTTTTCCCTTTTTGACCTAAGAGTGGAAGCCATCTTAGTAGGGATGGATTTTCTGTTTTCCTTCTCCATGGTCAGAGCTAATTGCTTTTTCAGGGTGATAGGATTGATGGTCAGAGTCAACAGTGTCATTCCTAGGGAGGCGCTGATGAGAAGCCTTTTCCAATGTACTTAATGTCCTTGTGGCTTCAGTCGGTTCACTCTATTACCTTCAGATTCCAATCAGAGAAAGCTATTTCCCCTTCTAGTTTATTGGAAGGATCATTTCTGATTCTGTTGGGTGTTCCTTTGGTCAGGTTTTCTCCTCAGGTGATTATTTTCACAGTCGCTTCCTATGAGGAAGGGGAATGGTCTGGGATTTCCTGTACAGAGTGGCAGTTAAAGAGGTCGGTTGTCTAAGCAATTTTCAACCTTAGGAATTGTTCCACGTTTCCTCTTGCATGGCCACTTTTCCTGACTATCAGGCATTGGCAGTGGACGCCCTGTTTCAGTCCTGGATAGGAATGTTAGATTATGCATCTCCTCCAACATTCCTGATTTCTTTGGTCTTGAGGAAGGTCAGGGATCAGATCTTAGAAGTTCTTCTGTTAGCTCCCTTTTGGCCAAAGTGGATCTGGGTTGCAGATTTCCTCAAATTCCGGGTAGTCTTCCCTTGTTTTCTTCCAGTCTCCCCGGACCTTCTGTCTCAAGTACGGGACATGTGTAGTCAGTCTCAGGAATTTACAGTCGGTTTCTCTGGAGACTTTCATCTGTTCGATCCCTGAGATTTAACTTTCTGCGAGTTCTCAGGAAATCATTCATTCTGCCAGGAGGGAGTCAACCCGCAGAGTTTTCAAAGGCTGTCTTAACATTTTTTGAGAATGGTTTGCAGACCATGGTCTCTTGACAGATCCTATTTTCATTTTCCCAAGTGTTAGATATTTTATCTTATCTCTTTGACTCCTTATTTTTGTCTGCTAATACTGTAAGAGGTTATAGATTTTCTTTGGCATCATCGCTTCTTTGTCTGTTGAATGCTGATGTTAAAGATACAAAGGTTCGTTATGGTTTCATTAGAGGTTTATGCAATATTCATACTCCAATAGCTAAACCTTTGCCCTCCTGGAATCTGGCTCTGGTTCTTCATGTTTTTGGGCAAGCCATCATTTTGAACCTTTCCCTTCTATTAGCATGAACATTGTAACTTTACGTTCGTTTTTGGGTTGCATCTGCTTCTGCTAGAAGATGATCCAAAATTCCATGCTTTTTCCACCGCGAAGGACATGTTTTTAAATCTGGGGACGGTCTAGTCTTATATCGTAGAAGGGATTTTTTATCAAAAACTCAACCTAACCGTCACTCAGCTAAGCCAATTATTTTTAGATCTTTAACTTCCTTTTCACCGTCTGACAGACTTTGGTGTCCTGTCAGAGCGTTAACTTTTTCAAGTCCACTTTTACCTCCTTTTTATTTAAAAATCATAGTGCAGCGGCACATTTTTTAAAGATATATCTTGATTCTATCTAAAAAGGCTTAAGACCATTGCCTGTCAGTCTGGAAGTTGTCAGGTTGCCTCCTTCTTCATCAATCTTTTCAGTTAGATCTCAAGAACTTTTGGAGAAATCACTCAGATCTTCCACTCGAAATATCTATAAAGCTCGATTTGAGTTTATCAAAAAATGGTGTTCACAACATTGTATCCTGCCTTCTAGAGGCACAGATTTTCTGGTTTTCCTCTTTGACCAGAAAAAACTTTCAGTTAACACTATCAGATCCTATCGTTTTGGTCTGAACTCCTTTGTTCAGTGTCTTACTGATCCTTCGGTACAAGTTCAAAAACATTTTCATGACCTCATTAAAGGTATGGGTAATTCTCGACCACCCCTTTAAAAAGCCCCTGCCTACTTGGAAACTTTCACTTGTTCTACTGGTTTTAGCAGGGAAACACTTTGAACCTTTTGGTTCTGTTTGCTTGAAACATCTTACCATTAAAGCAGTATTCCTGTTAGCAGTAGCTTCAGCCAGCCGTCATTCTGAAATTCTGGCTCTTTCTGCTGAACTGGATAGGTTTCAGATTACTGGGAATAGCATTATTCTCTATCCCAGGGCAGAATTCCTGTCCAAAACTCAGTCAAGTAAATTCTTGGGTAAACCTATTATAATTCACATATTAAACTTTCTTCTATTTCACCAGATGACTCTGTCTGGTGCCCAGTTAGGGCCCTTAATATGTATAAACTTTGCACTGATTCCAAACGATCCGACAATAGACATCCTTGGGTTACATTTGCTGAAGGTGTGGATCATCTGCCTCCTTAACAACTATTTCTTGTTGGATAGTTGATACCATCAAAATTTGCCATTAATTGGGCTCCCCTAGGGACAATGCTATTGTGGGTGTTAAGGCCCATGATGTTAGGGGCCTTGCCACCTCTTGTGCCCGTTTTCACAGATCTTCTCTAGATGACATTATGCAAGTTGCTAATTGGAAATCAGCAAATACCTTTATTAATTTCTATCCTAAAGATTCTGGACCCTCTTCTTTAAGACCATTCATAAGGTAGCTTCAGGGACCATGACTCGTATTCCTTCTTCATCATCATCATCTTCTCGTCCTTCATCATCTTCATTCGCATAAGAGTTATATTAGTGGTGAGTGTGAGTTCATTACTTCTTTCTCATGTGTGTATTTCACTTCTTTCATATCATCACTTTCATCACCCTTATTTATTTATCTACTTTTTCATAATCTTTCTCTTTACTGTCTTTTTGGGGTCATTTATGATCCCCCTTCGTATCTTCTCCTTATTGCTTCTGTTTCTTTCTATTTAGATGCTTTGAGAGTTATTCTGAGGAATTACTATCTTTATAGTATCTTCCTCGTCTTGTTATTACTAACTTCGTACTCGTCTCTATTTTTACATCAATGTTGAGCAAAATTTGCCTGGTCCGGGCTTTGTTCAATGTTGAGATCTGCATTTGAGCAATAGTAATGTAAGGTGGTAGGTTGTAATGTAGTAATAATAACCAGACAACCCGGAGGGTCTGGTCTTATGTTTTACTAATTACATATACCTACCACCTTGCATTACAGCCCACCTCAAGCCTCCCCTCTGTCAAATTTTTTTTGGGCGGAGCTTGAGGCTTCATTGTAATGGTTATATCTTGTTAGATTAGTTATATTCAACAGAAGATATTGATTATATCATTCAGCCTTTGGGTATACCCGAATATGTCAGATTTTGAGATATTTGGGTATTTCAGAATGAAATTTCCTGTCATATAATGTGGAGTATTTAGGTTAGTTTTTAATTTCAGCTTTAGTCAGATATTCAGAGCCGAGTAGTGATAGGATCATCTGCCTCTTCATGGATCTGCTTAAAGCTTGATTATATGACTGGATTCGTCAAAGGAATGAAGTCTTGGTTGCTACAACAAGGTCATGTGATAGCTATCAGCCAATGAGGTTGTCATTGTGTTTAATGACCTACTCAGTGGCTATGGGTATTGGATTAACCCTCTTCTTGCCTCATTCTGATATAGCATTCAAGCGAATTACTATGGATCTTCTTTCTTCTTTTCGATCGCTGGAATCACACTTGGAGAGCCGTTCTCAGGATGAAATCTGTGGTTTTCTGCAGTTCTTCCACAGACCCATACAGCTTTTCAAGAAAAGACGTTGACAAAGGCCAGATCTCTTCTCTCAGCAGCTGATACGTACTGCAACATTGAAGTATGTGCTCTGTGGTCTGTTCTGCTTCTCTACAAGGACAAGCTGGTGATGTCATAAGGTGGAACCGCCTGTACATGTGATGGTTTAGTCTGTTATGTCCAGTTCTGAGACGAAAAATGGTCACTTGTTCTGGCCTCGAGAGATGATGGTAGGCATCTTCTGATTGAGGTGTGCTATAGAGTGACTTGATGATAGTCTTCATCTCTGTATGTGTAACCATGTTTTCTGTCTGATTCTATGGATCTCATCATTAGAGAGAGTATGGAGATTCCTGAAGAAGCCATAAGTCACTCTGTAACAACAATACCCAGCAAACATTGGCTGCGTTCCAAAACTAATGACATCGTCCAATACCCTTGGTCCGATTATGAAGCCTAATCCATGGTAAGTGGCCTGTATTTGCTCCATGAGTACTAGCTTATGGCCTGTCTGAAGTTGCTGCTCTGAGTGTTTAGCTACTTTAGTCTCTTGAAAGCATGTAATACCGATGTTATAGTGCTCACAGTCTGCACCTAAGGTTTGCCTCTTTGATGTTGCAGTCAGACCACGTACATTCCACGTAGCTATGGTAAGCTCCTGGGAAGTATGCGTTGTCTGAGGATGTCGAGCACAGTTTCTTGTTAGAAGGTTAGACATAGTCTAATAGATTTCATACTATGCAAGACAGCAGCAAAACTCCTACTTCGGGATGCTCGTTCCTATGGAGGCACAGACCTCAATTCTGACCATAAGCCAGTCATTACACGCCTCCATATGAACCAGCTCTACCTAATGTATAAACGCCATACCAGACAAGAGGGTAGAGTCACCTACAACTTACCCAAGCTCATCAGCAACACTGACACTCAAATGTCATACAAAAAGGCCCTCAGGGAGCAGATAGCTAACATCGACGTCAGCTCCATCCAAACGAAGCCCTAACCAAAATACTGATATCTATGGAATCATCAGCTACTAGTACCATAGGTGTTCTAAAAAGCAACAGAACTAGGTATATTGACGACCCTCTCATAGTAAAACTGTCAGCAGAACAGAAAGTGTTATGTCTGCGCATCTATCAAAGGGGCCAAAGTGAAGATCGCACCAAACTAAGCCAGGAATGCAATAACATTCTGCGCCACATTAGCGAACGCTTAAAGGATCTTGCTATCCAACAAGCAGATGCCCTAGCAGATGAAATCACTGCCACGGATGACTGGCACAAAATGTTTCGGGCAGCCTGAGCCCTGGGAGTTGCTACACACCACCACTAACTGTACACAACTCTGAAGGACACTTTATCGGGACTGACCAGGGCAAAGCCGAGGCAATTCTAGAATAGTTCAAGGAACAGTTCACTGACCATGATGATGAGCCCTTGCACCCATTCTCAGGAGACCCCAGGCCATTACTAACACCAATTAATACAGCAGAGGTTGAAAAAGCACTTAAAGCCCTGAAAAATGGATGTGCATGTGCACCTGATGGCATGAGCAATGAACTATTCAAATATGCAAGTGGCATTATCTCAAAACCGATCACGCACATAATCAATTCATCTTTTATGCACCACCTTCCCATCGACGCTGTAGGCCAAGGCATCCTTATCGCGCTACCTAAGCTCAAGAAGCCACCTGGCCCCACCCCCCAGCCAATCTGCGACCCATTGTGCTCCTTAACGACATACGAAAGTCCTATCCAATGTTACTCTATGCCGCATCCGAGACAAGATCAATGGCTTCACAGGATCATGTCAAAGTGGCTTCAAACGTGGACGCAGATGTGGACATTGTATGGGCTCAACGCATGCTTGTGTCGGTAGTCATGTCCAAACCCTGGGATTTCCACAAAATGGGCATTGACATGTCACGAGCCTTCGATACAATTAAGCGCTCAAAGATCCTAGGTGTACTGTGCCAGCCCAGTTGCAATGAAGATGAGCTACGACTAGTGAGACCCACTGCTTGCAGACACCAAGCTGAGAGTGAGTCAAGTCAGTAAAGTCTTTAGAGTTTGAGACATCAATCGGCTCTCCACAGGTAGATGGTCTATCCCCTGTGCTCTTCACCTCTTACCTGGCTGCTGCATTGAAATCCGTGCGAGAAAACGCCACAAGACCAAACACCCCCCCCGGTGTGAATACTGGGCATGCCACTAAAGATGGAATATGCCGACGATGTGGACTTTATAAATGAGGGAAAGAAACTCCCTGACGAACTTCTCCCAATAACGGCAAGCAAACTAAAAATTAAGACTCTTTGTGAATGAATCCAAAACAGAGTTAACCCACATATACCTATCTACAAAGCATGAAACTAAAGAAAATGACGATCCACTCCGTGGCGGCGAACCATGGAGGAAAAGTAAAATCCTGTGCTCACTGCTTTACAGTACTCCTGACATTGCTGCACACTGCATCATGGGGAACATAGCTTTCCAGTCCTTCTGGAAGCTATGGATTCGTAGACAAAGATGCCCTTGGTAAAAAGACTACGTTTATACAATGCAACCTGCATATCCTTGATGATGTATAACTGTAACAGCTGGGCAGTTCCAAAGGCAGTTCTAGACAAACTTGACGCCTGCCACCGCAAACACCTATGCACCATCACTGGACACCGATGGCCAGAAAGCCTAATTTCCAACAATACAAGATGTGTAATATGCCGCCGCTGTCTGTAAAAGTCACCCAGCAAAGATGGTCCATGTTTGGCCATGTCCTAAGGATGCAGGAAGGCACACCAGCACAGAGAGCCTGGGAATTCACCCTACTCGGAGCCAGCAAATACAGAGCCAGGAGAGGACGTCATTGCATAAATCTGCTGAGCGTGCTACGAGGTGACCTCAAGAAAGCAGGATTAGGTACACTCAAGTCAAGAATGGACCTGAGGAAGCTATGGATTTTGGCTGAGGACAAGACATAGTGGGAAAAAGCGAAGAAGGACTGATTGCAGCTGTAGGATGTTTCTACTACTACAGCCACAATACAGTAATCATACATACATTGGCTGTAAAAAATTCATCCGACTACGCTTCCCTTCAGAGAATGAAAGAGCAATAGTAATGCACGGAGGTAGGTATATGTAATTAGTAAAACATAAGACCAGACCGTCCTGGTCGTCTGGTCGGTTTCGGGCACATAGACTCTCCAAGAGAGTCAGCTGTATATCAATCTGTTGGAAATGATGGCAGTGGAACTGGCATTGGAAAAGTTTCTTGCAAAAGTCAGGGGCACGGTGATATTGATACGGTCGGCCAATTCGACAGTAGTATCATACATAGATCGCCAAGGCAGGTCCAGGTCACCCACACTGTGTATGAAGGTGTGGCACTTGATTCAATGGTGCAGGAATTACTCAGTTGTTTTGAAAGCAGCTCACGTTCCTGGGTGATTGAACATTCTGGGCCAAAACAAACGTGGACTTGTTCCCCACAATGGAAAATGCTCAAATCATGAGTTATGTCTCGCCGATTCCAGATCCAAATGCCGTCAATACAGACGCTCTGGCGATAAACTGGAGAGGGATGCACGCTTACGCGTATCCGCCCACCATTCTTCTGCCAAAGGTTTTGGTGAAGATCAGGGAGGAGCCGTGCCTGGTCCTGCTAATAGCACCATTTTGTCCCAGCAGGGCGTGGTTAACAGATCTTCTGGATCTGCTGGTGGACAATCCAGTGCAGCTGCCCGAGATTCCGAACATAATCTCCCAGGCCAAGGGCCACTTCCTACATGTGCGGCCCGAGACAGGCTTTTCTCGACAGGCTGCGAGTTTCAGCGCAGCCACGAGGAGGTCAACCTTCAAGTCATATAACCACAAGTTTAATAAATTTGCAGAGTGGGGTGAAGGAAAGGGTATTGATCCTTTTCAATCCACCATTCAGCAAATAGCAGACTTTGTCTGTGAGCTGTTCTTTACAGGACTGGCTCCTGTCACAATTGCTGGATGCAAGTCAGCTTTGGCATCAGTTATCCCTTGTTTAGCCAACAGGGATAGTCCAGAGGCGGCCCAGTTGAATGTGATAGTGAAGGGAATGAGCAATCTCCGACTGAGACAACCGGTAGTCATTCCAGCCTGGAGTCTATGATTGGTGCCAAGCACCCTTTCGAACCTTTGTGTTCAGCTAGTCTAAAGCATCTGACTCTAAAGGCAGTTTTTCTATTGGCAGCTTCCTCAGCAAGAAGGCGCAGTGAGATCCATGCGCTTTCAGCAGAGAGGACTGATTTATTGTGTCCGGAGAGGGTCTGCGATTGCTGCCAGGAGCAGAGTTTATATTAAAGAATCAATCTTTGAAATATCCCGACAAACTGATCATTATACCAAAGCTAAGAAGGTTTGATTGTGATGCCAGTGCCTGGTGTCCAGTCCGTGCTTTGACCAAGTACAAAAGATGGACGGACTCTCTATGCTCAAATGATAGACATATGTGGATCTGCCATAAGAAGCCATATGGCGCCGCATCCATGGATACTATCTCTCATTGGGTGGTCGAATGCATTCAGACTACCCACAAGATTGCGACTGGGCACCAGGTGCAATATGCTAGGGCTCATGATGTTAGAGGAATAGCCGCCTCGATCGCCCTATTCAATGGTGTCCCGTTAGAGGACATCATGGCCATTGCACAATTGCACTGTGAGTCCTCTTTCACAGATTAGTATATGAGGGACATGTCAGACTCCGCCAATCCACTCACTTTAGCTGTTTTGAAATGATAGTCTAGTGGCCACACTGTTCATCTCCCATTTGATAACTTTGAAAAGCAAAAGTAGTAAGAACAGACATGGTCAAGCGAGAGGAATTCAACCGTATGGTCGAAAGTGTGTTAGTTGATGGATCCACATCTGGAATACAATATTCATGAGGTAATTCAAGTTTTACAGTTTTTTTGTATTATGTTTATATATCATGATCATTCATCTTATATATTCATGCTCATACCCAGGCTTATATGTGCAAAGAGCAGTTAACCCTCTTCACATATTTGTGTTTTCAGGCGAGATGCATGTTCTTGAGTTCTCTCCCTTTTTTAGGAGAAAAGGGGTGAGGGGAAGCGGTGATGCGAATGTGATTCGGTCCCAAACTTATCGGTCCTTCTAGGTCTCCATATGTCAAGTTTAGGTCTAAGTTCTTTCTCCAGGGGCAAAAGAGGTTTTGTATGGCTTGCCCCTTCCCACCAGGTTACCGTCTAAATCTGGTGTTATCAATGAGTAATGTTAAGTATTGATCGAAGGAGAATGAAGTAAATTTCAATTACCCTTTCTCCGAGATCTAACAATACTTACCATTACATTACGGACCCTGCCTCCCAGCCCCATTGAGGAAAGCCATAGGTATTCTCTTGTTTGGTAGCTATGCAAACAATATGAGTGCCTCTGGCAGATGGGTACCCGGTTGTTAGGAACCGGTTACCCGGTCCCAGGAGCCGGTAAAGCTTTCTAAATCTAGATTCCTAGAGCCAGCTAGCAAACTAGCTGTATTATCAATGAGTAATGTAATGGTAAGTATTGTTAGATCTCGGAGAAAGGGAAATTGAAATTTCCTTCATTCTGTGACTAATTAGCGTAGGGCATTTCATACTAGCGATTTGAGGAACATGACTAGACTAACATTTATTACTAGTACCTCACTACTAGTCAGGTACATATATATAAAGGGAATTTTCACATCACAACTCGATTCAGGATATATATCTAGGATAATTAGTTTAAAAGTTACCATTTCTGATGAGTATTACCCACGTTTTGGTGTATTTCCCGGGTTTTTTTATAGTAATTCCCGGGGTGGTATTTCCAGCACCAGGAAATTTCTGCCAACCCTACGTTCGAGCAATTTTTATTGTATCCCTGTCCGTTTTAGACAATTTTATGTTGGTCATAGTAGTTTACAGTTGTTTCAGATTAACCATTTAACACTCAAGCTGGCCAAAAATGGCTTCTGCGATGCTCTATAGAAATATCCATTTGTAGACCATGAAAAGACTATTCTTAGCTGCGAATAGCAGCGCAATAAACATGATAAACCGCCATGTCTCTTAGTTACACGTAGGCAGGCAGGCAGTTAACCATTACCACTCTGATGTCAATATTCTATCTTTTACTGCGTCAATAGCAAAGAAACTATGACAGCACCATCGTCCACCAAATTTGTTGAAAACTGTACACCAGTTCATTTTTTAATTTAATTTAAAATTTTTTAAATCTGACATCAGTGTGGTAAGGGTTAAGTAGTCGCAGAAGCTTTTCCCTGGTTGTAGTTTCAAGGTTTTTTTTAGTATACAGTAATCAAACTTGGTGAAAATGCTGCCTCTGGAATCCGGCAGATGTGTGATAAATTTGGTGTCAAAGGTCATGGCCGCAGAGGCCAGATTAACCCTTTAGCCCTCGAATTGGTCAAGAAAATAAAAAATTTCTAATGGAAAACGTCCATTTGCAGACCAAAAGAAGACTATTTTTGAAGATTTACTACTGGAATTCCAGTGGTAAATTTTCAAAAATAGTCTTCTCTTGGTCTGCAAATGGACATTTGTCAAGACTACTGCAGAAGCCGTTTTTGGCTGATTGAGTGTTAAAGGGTTAATATAATGATAATTAGTTTTGAAAACTATGTGCCTGAAGGACATTTGTCAATACCTCTGGTTCTACTGGTGCGGTCTTTACCAGAATTTGGTGAAACGTTATCCAGGCTGTAACGAAGATGTGTGATGAATTTGGGGTAAAAAACAAACTAGAGGTGATTACTAGCATACACCACACCAATGTTCACATCAAAACATCAACAAGATGTTAACTGTAGGCTACATGCACATACAATGTGACACAATAATCATGTAACTCCATAGCAAAGACCTGACATCACCACAATGTCATGGCCAATATACGCACAAAACAATGATGTCACAAACAAATACATCATCGATTTGGCACATTTCTGACAAAAATCAGAAACTAATGCACAACAGCCACTCTAATTAGATTTTAATCCGGTAATGACACAGTAAATAAAGTCTGAATCAACCCCAGTCAGGCTCTTTTATCTATGTTTCTAACAAGAGTCAAGTACTCTTAAATAGGCCTCTCGCCACCATTCCTTACCAAAAACATCAAACAATGATTTTTGCCCCAAAAGCACATCCAACAAGCCACCAACAACTATGGTGGCTCACAAACCACCAAAAAACATGCCAAAACCCAAAAACTGCACAAAAAACACCAAAACCACCAAAAAACTGTCAGGAATAACCTTGTTCCCCAGAACACATGCATTCTTCTTCGATCAATACTCACCATTCTATTACTTCTGATACAAGCTAGCCTGGATAGCTGGGCCCTAGGACTATAGACTTAGTAAGCTTTACCGACTCCTGGAACCAGGTACTCGGCTCCCAACTGCCGAGTACTCGTTTGCCATGAGGCTCATTCTTGTTTGCATAGCAACAAGAGCTACATGCTTTTTCGTGCAGTTGGAGTCTTGAGTTAATCTAAGTCTTTTTCTGTGCGATTGTGATAGCTTTGTGCGCTCTCTAAGGATTATATTGGATTACCATGGATGGAGCCGATGATAACCAGGTTGTATAATTCCATGTTATTCCATAGTTAAAAGACTTAGGTCTTCAAAATTTTGTCTGTGTCACATGTTCCAATTTCTGACCCCAAAGAATCTGGGACGTGTGTTAACAACAAAATATGCCAGATTGATCGCCTTCCTTTAACCCCAACAGGCAGATATGAAATAAGGTGTTGGCTTTACGGTGTTTTAACACAAAAATCGGCTGACGTCGTTCTCCGTAAGATCCGAGCGGGTGACGTCACACCCGTGTTTTTATGTGAAGAAAATGTTTCATTAATTCGCGCGATTCTGGGTGCTGCGTACTTTATTGGTACCATAAAAAGTTTGGAACTTTCAAGTTTTGCGTGTTATCACGATCTGTTTGCAATGATCGGTGGTTTCAAAATTCTTGATTTAGATGTGTGGTCTGCGGTTTTACCATGTGCTACAGCAGTTTGTTTACATTTTGTTGTTTCTTCACATATCGTTTTGGCCTTCGTTAGGAGTATAATTTATATTGATTAGTAAATATACCACGAATGCTATGCGATATGATTCCTGGTTCTGTTATACATCCTTGAGGATCAGTTTATGGGTGTATTATTGCCCGCTTCGTTCTTGTCATCATAGTCAATGCGATCTTTGCTGTAACGTTGCGGGGTGGGGTGCGGGAGGGTTAACAGTTAATTTATGGTCAAAATATTTGAAAATAATTGTCTGTCTTCCATTCCTGTTTCGTTCCGCTTGCTTATTGTAGGTTTGGGCTTATTTATAGACCAAGCCAGCCCCGCCATCATGTGACGAGTGCCATAAATTTGTTCTATATGGTTCTATTCAAGGACCATGTCTGTTTCCGTTGTACCAAATCTTGACAGGAGGTGTAACGTTTGTGCAGTGTGGTCATCCGACATGATGGTTAAGTTCCTTGCCCAGAAGGACTTGGCAGGGTCTGCCGCGGGGTCAGGTGGTCCGAAAGCAAATCGTGGAGCATCCATTTCGGCCCTTGGGGGCATTCCACCTCTGCAACCGGAGGTGGTGGAGATGGCACCGCCGGCGTGGTTTGGTCCTGCTATGCAAGGCTTCTTGCATAGCGTTCTGCCCATGCTGGTGTCGTCCCTGCTGCCAAAGGTTGTAGGGCAGTCTCTTCCCGTGTTTGTTTTTTACCCTGTCCTTGGACAGGGTTCTGGACTGCCCACCGAGGGAGCCGTCTCGTATGGCCCTCTGGCAGTCCCCGTCAGGCTCCGGCCTGATGGGCTCTGTCTCTCTGCGGCCACCCCCGGGTGGTCCAGTAGCAGTGGCCAGTCGGTCAGGCATGGGAACCGTCCTCCATCTGTCTGGCTTGGCGCAAGCGCGGCTCCGCCCGTGGTTGAGGCCACTCCGGTACTGGGCACCGGTCCCGTGATGGTTGGTTTGCCGACACGGTGACGGGTGTGGCTGGCCAGGCGTGGTACACACCTATCTCGCCTGGTCCGGTGGCAGGCATGGGGTGCCGTTGGCGCCTGTGTTTGGCCACGGTTTTTCAGCTGGTGTTTTTCACGGTGTTTTTGGCGGTGGAACCGTACGGTACCGGAGTTCCTGGCATATCAGCAATGACTCCTAGCCGGGAGGCTGTTGCTGGTAGGGCGTGAACACGTCAACGGGTGACGTGTTCATGGGAGTGTCCTCCTCGGAGACAGATTGGTCAGAGGCTCTGGCTTGGCTAGCAAGGGTAGACCCGTCTGTGTTTTCGACCACGGCCGAGGAGGATGCACCCCGTCCATCAGTGGCATCGATTAGGACGGGGATCTTGCCTGCAGCCCGGATCCAGTCTATTGGACTGGATCCAAGGTTTATGGAGTTATTGGATGCAATTTATAGCAAGCAACTCCTGACTAAGGGCCAGCTTCCTGCGGCCTCCAGGGAGGTGCGGACGAGATGTCATATTCTGCGGGGGGAATATGACGGGTATGGTGTTGTCCCAACGGTCACCGAGGATGACCGCAGGGTGTCCAGAGTGCTGGAGCGGGTGGCCCCACCCCAGCGCTGGTGGACAAGTCTCAGGTACACCAAGACGAAGTCCTGTCCCTATGCGATGAGGGGTTGAGGGCAGCAATGAGTGCTGTCAACCATTCTTATCGCCTTCTTCAGTCGGTGTGGGCTGAAGCGGGATCAGGCCACCCTGTGCCATCGGTGGCGCTTGCATGTGTTAATGACGGCCTGGTGCTGTCTATGGATGCATTAGCAAGGGTGCAAGTGCGTGTGACGAGGTCTAGGAGGCAGATGGTCCTTGACCATATGTGTCCAGCTACTGCCATTAGGGAATGTCTTCTTGGGACGCCCCTTACTGGCCCTAGCATCTTTGGTGGCCAAGCGTGGGCCATCTTAGAAGACTCGGCCAACATCGCGCAGAATCGGTTGGCGGTTAATCTGCTGCTAGAGCTAGTGCGTCAGGCGCACGCACTAGGGGCTGTAGCCAAGCCACTAACCGGGCAACCTTCTAAGAAGCAGAAGAAGCACAAAAGCAAGGCGAAAGCTAAGCCTAGTGCTGCTTCTGCTTCTACTGGGTCTTTTCAGCCGCCTCCGGCGAAGAAGGCCAAGAGGGTTGTGGAGGCCCCTACCCTCCCCAATGTTGCTCCTGATCGCCCGAGAGGCGGGAAGGGGAAGGGTAAGTCCTCTAAGGGCGGAAAGAAGGGAGTGGATCGTAGCTGAGGGTACGAGGGTTCCCTTCGTATCTGCCTGGACCGCACCTGTGCGACAGGAACAGCGGTGCCAGTTAGACCGGCCACGCCAAGACCAAAATGGTTCTCACTCTCTCTCTCTCGTCAAGAAGGGGGGGGGGGAAGCGGATCGCGAGCCAGACACCCGCATTAGGCGTCGATGCATCTATAGTGGGTGGAAGGCTTATACGTTTCGTCGAGGCTTGGCGAGGTGTGACGTCAGACAGTCTGGTCCTGGGATGGTTATCCCAGGGGTAGATGCCGGAGTGATGGGATTTTCCACCACAGAATCTGTCTGGCACCTGTCTGAACACCCATACCAAAGGGAACCAGACAAGTTAGAAGCCATTCAAAATGTAGTGTCAGGTTTGCTTCTGAAGGGAGCAATAAAACCAGCAAGCCTGAACACTCCACGCTTCTATTCAAACATGTTCCTTGTCCCCAAGGGCACAGGGGGATGGAGACCTGTACTCAATCTCAGGCCATTAAATTGGTTTATCCATACGCCTCGGTTTCAGATGGAAACTCCGAGGTCGGTAATGGCAGGATTGATGAAGGGAATGTGGTGTGTCTTGATGATCTGAAAGATGCATATTTCCACATTCCAATGAACAGGAGTTGTCACAGGTTTCTGAGATTTTCGTTTCAGAATCAAGTGTGGGAGTTTGTAGTCCTCCCATTTGGCCCGTCGACAGCTCCACAGGTTTTCACCAGTGGTCCTTGCGGTGACAGCGTTTCTCAGAAAAGAGAACATGGCGCTTCACACATACATAGATGACTGGCTGATCAAAGCAGACACATCAGCCAGGTTAGAGGTGGATACAGCTCTGACTCTGAAGTTACTTTCAGATCTAGGTTGGCTAGTCAACAAGGAGAAATCAGAGTTGACACCCACTCAACAGTTCGTTTATTTAGGGATGCGATTCGATCTCGAGGAGGGTAGGGTTTACCCGTCAGAGCCCAGAGTGGTGTCTCTGTTAGCCATCCTCAAGAGTTTTCGATTGGGAAACCACATTCAGGCGAGGCGGTTTCTTCAGATGCTGGGAATGATGGTCTCCATGGAGCAGGTAATCCTGTACGCTGCTCTGATGCGAAGACCTATCCAGTTGTATCTGATGTTTCTGTGGAAACAGAGAACAGAACCCCTGTCAAAACTGGTGCCAGTTTTGGAGCCAATAATGTCGCATCTTGTATGGTGGAAAAGCGTCAGAATCTCCTAGTAGGGTTTTCGCTGCACCTGCCCCACCCCCAGCTGTCCGTGTACACGGATGCGTCGCTGGAGGGATGGGGGTGGGGGGCCTGCCTGGGAGAACACCAGGTCTCGGGCACATGGACTCTCCAAGAGAGCCAGCTGCATATCAATCTGTTGGAAATGATGGCAGTGGAACTGGCATTGGAAAAGTTTCTTCCAAAAGTCAGGGGCAAGGCGATATTGATACGGTCGGACAACTAGACAGTAGTATCATACATAAAGCGCCAACGCGGGACCAAGTCATTCACACTATGTATCAAAGTATGGCACTTGTTTCAATGGTGCAGGAATTACTCGGGTGTTTTGAAAGCAGCTCACATTCCTGGGCGATTGAACATTCTGGCGGATGCTTTGTCTCGGAGACAGAGAATTTTGCAAACAGAATGGTCTCTCAACCCTCCAGTTCTTCACAGGATCTTCGAGCATTGGGGCAAACCCAACGTGGACTTGTTCGCCACAAAGGAAAATGCTCAAATCGTGACTTATGTCTCGCCGATTCCAGATCTAAATGCCATCGATACAGACGCTCTGGCGATAAACTGGAGAGGGATGCACTCTTACGCGTACCAACCCACCATTCTTCTACCGAAGATATTGGTGAAGATCAAGGAGGAACCGTGCCTGGTCCTGCTAATAGCGCCATTTTGGCCCAGCAGGGCGTGGTTCACGGATCTTCTAGATCTGCTGGTGGACAATCCAGTGCAGTTACCCGAGATTCCGAACATAATCTCGCAGGTCAAGGGACGCTTCCTACACGAGCGTCCCGAAATGTTCAAATTGACTGCGTGGATGTTATCAAACAACGTTCCACGTCGGAAGGCTTTTCTCGACAAGCTGCAAATTTCATGGCAGTAGTGAGAAGGAGGTCAACCTCCAAGTCATATAACAACAAGGTTAACAGATTTGCAGACTGGTGTGAAGGAAAGGGTATTGATACCTTTCAATCCATTATTCAGCAAATAGCAGACTTTCTATGTGAGCTGTTCTTTTCAGGACTAGCTCCTGTCACAATTGCTGGATACAAGTCAGCTTTGGCATCAGTTATCCCTTGTCTAACCAACAGGGATAGTCCATAGGTGGCCCAGTTAAATGTGATGGTGAAGGGAATGAGCAATCTCCGACCGAGACAACCGGTAGTCATTCCAGCCTGGAGTCTATCTTTAGTGCTTAATGTACTGGCCAAGCACCCTTTCGAACCGTTGCATTTGGCTAGTCTAAATGCATTTGACTCTAAAGGCGGTCTTTCTATTGGCAGCTTCCTCAGCTAGAAGGCGCAGTGAGATCCATGCACTTTCAGCAGAGAGGGACCGATTTATTGTCTCCGGAGAGGGTCTGCGTCTACTGCCAAGAGCAGAGTTTATGTCAAAGAATCAATCTTTGAGATATTCCGACCAACCGATCATTATACCGAAACTAACTAGGTTTGATCGTGATGCCAGTGTCTGGTGCCCAGTCCGTGCTTTGACTAAGTATGTTACGGTCGAATGATAGACATCTGTGGATCTGTCATAAGAAGCCATATGGCTCCGCATCCATGGATTCTATCTGTTGTTGGGTAGTTGAATGCATTCAGACTACCCATGAGATTGCGACTGGGCACCAGGTGCAATGCGCAAGGTCACACAATGTTAGAGGAATAGCCGCCTCGACCGCCCTTTACAATGGTGTTCCGTTAGAGGACATCATGGCTGTTGCACAATGGCACTGTGAGTCCTCTTTCACGGATTACTATATGAGGGATGTGTCAGACTCCGCCAATCCACTCGCTTTAGCTGTTTTGAAACGATAGTTATACGACCACACTGCTCTTCTCCCTTTTTTGGCTTAAAATTAAGAAGCAGACATGGTCGAGCGAGAGGATGTCAACCAGATTGTGTCACTGATGGCCGGACAAGTGAATGGTTGGAGGCTCCACGTCTGAAATCCAAATATCATGAAGTAATTCAAGATTGAGAGTTTTTTGTATTATGTCTATATATCATGTTCATTCATCTTATATATTCATGCTCATTCCCAGGCTAATGCAAAGAGCAGTTAACGCTCTTGGCATATTTGTGTTTCAGGCGAGATGCATGTTCGTGAGTTCTCTCCCTTTTCTTAGGAGAAAAAAGGGGGGGGGGGGCAGTGATGCGAATGTGATTCGGTTCCGTTAACTTGATGATCCTTTTAGGTCTCCATAAATCAAGTTTAAGTCCAGCTCTTTCTCCAAGGGGCAAAAGTAGCAATTGATGGCTTTCCCCTTCCCACCAGGTTACTGTCTAAATGTGGTGTATATCAGAAGGAATAGAATGGTGAGTATTGATCGAAGGAGAATGAAGGAAATTTCAATTTCCCTTTCTCCGAGATCTAACAATACTCACCATTCTATTACGGACCCAGCCTCCCAGCCCCACGGAGGCAAGCCATGGGTATCTCTTGTTTGGTGGCTATGCAAACAATATGAGCCTCATGGCAAACGGGTACTCGGCAGTTGGGTGCCGAGTACCCGGTACCAGGAGTCGTTAAAGCTTACTAAGTCTATAGTCCTAGGGCCCAGCTATCCAGGCTAGCCTGTATCAGAAGTAATAGAATGGTGAGTATTGTTAGGTCTCGGAGAAAGGGAAATTGAAATTTCCTTCAATCAGTCATAACTCCACCACTCAATCACCACACACATAGCTGGGTAATCACTCACCAAAGCATCCAATCAATCGGTTGTCTCTTGAATCACTCATTCATCCGATCAATCACCGCTCACCACTTAATCACCACCTCTGACCATCATGTGCACCCACGTCCAGATGAACCCCCGTCGCTCAATCATTAGATGTTATGGGTGAAACAATATCGATCCAGAGACCAATACAGAGGCCACTTTCGGCCGGCTTGACTATTAAAGTGTTAATTACTGTCATGTGATAGCCATAAGATAGTGGGTCTTCAATTCAGTCGTTAAAAGAAAATATTTCTTAAAGAACAAAATAGATTGGTTGAGAAACATAGGCAGTCCTTTGTGACAGATTCGAAAAGCAATATAATGTTCCTAGGACTGACCATATCATGATAGATTGTCTGTTATATTTTACCCATGAGTGCCATGTTAAAGTAGTCATGTGTGGGCATATTTGCATGGTTATTGTACACTTTCGAAATTAACTGTCTCGCTGCTGCAAGACACCATGCAGGTAATAATTTCAATGTGCAAAAAAGCTTGATTTGCTGAATATTTTGAAAACAATTTGACTGAAAGTTGTTGGTGGCTTAGCCACCGACAACCTTCAGTCAAATAGTTTTCAAAATATGTAGCACGTCTAGAGAAATAATCCGTGGAATATGTTGTCTGCAAAAACTCAGCAGCTAATTAATATTACGATACTGCCGCGATAGCACTCTTACTGTCTTTCCATGATATTGACTGATATTGGGGATCGATATCGATTCTTTCTGTCACAACAGGTTATGTCGCTGTCTACCAGTCACACCTAATTAAGCACAGATTGATGCAGAATGACGCCTAAGCATATTGGCTTGGCAATACAATACAGTTGAGAAATAACTTAACATGTTTCCAAAACAAAATAAAACGTCATGTTGAATTTTTTTAACATAATAGGTCAAGTTGGACTTGGGCTGAAAGACATTGTTGCCTAAGGATGGAATACCTACCAATCGAGTTATGTTCAAAATGTTCAACAGAATATTTCTTACATCCTGGTCAGAATTGTACTGGCTAACATGTTTCTGTTTTTGCTTTGGAACCATGTTGACTTATTACTGAGCTGTAATGTATAAGCTCATTATACTAGGAATTGGACACTTATTATAATGTCAAATCTGTTCAGAATTTGGGACTCATATAATCAAATTCTAATAATGCTGTTAGCAATGTACAGGATATTGTCATCATAACATGTTAACCCATAAATTTTAGATCTTATTTTTCATCTTGGCTGATTTCATGTCATATTGACTTCTGGCTGTTTGTAACAGCATGTAGTCATTTGGATGTGAAGGTGTTAATTTAGAGAGTGGTGCATTTGCAATTCAGTCGCTTACATAATAATAATGGGTATATGAGTTACAACAGGAATTATGCTCATAATTTGTTTTTGTCTCGCCTGCGAAGCAGAAAGCGAGACATGTGTCACTTTTCCGACGATGACGGCATCAACAATGTTAAGTTTTTGCGTTTTAGCAAAACTTCTCAGTTTATATTTCAGGATCGGTTAATCCTATTGCAAGTAAACTTGGCTATGTGGTTGTCTATACTGTTAGAAACTAGCATGATGATACTGAGGTCATGAGGTCACGGTCAATGTGACCTTGGTACAAAACTGTTTTTTCAATATTAAGTTTTTGAGTTTAGCAAAACTTCTCGGCTTATCTTTCAGGATTGATTAATCCTATTGGAAGTAAACTTGGATACAATGTTAGGAAGCAGCATGCTGACACTGAAGTCACAACGTCGAAGCTCAAGGTCATTATGACCTCTACCATACTTTGTCAGTTTTCAATGTTACGTTTTTAGGGTTAGAAAATCTTATCATGTTATATTTCAGGATTGCTTAGCCCTAATGGAACACAACTTGGGTACATGGTTGTTTCTACCAAGAGGATACAGGATGGTGAAATGGAGGCCACCAGGTTAAAGGTCAAGGTCATTCCGACCTTGCTATTTTACTTCTGCTTTTTAAACTCTTAAGTTTTTCCGTTTAGCAAATTACATGTATATACATTTATATTTCAGAATTACTTAATATTACCAGAACTAATCTCGGACACATGGTCCCCTATAAAATAAGAAAGCTGCCTGCTGATAGTGATATCACTAGATCCAAGGTCACGGTTATCGTAGCCTTGGTATTTCACCTCTGTCATTTCTGTGTTTACATTCAGCAAATCATTTATATTTCAGGATTGGTTAATCCTATTGGAACTAAGCTTGAATACATGGTTACCTATAATGTTAGGAAACACCATGATAACACAGAGGTTAGAAGGTCAAAGGTCAATGCCACTGACAAACAGGAGACAGACGAGACATTTAATTCCGTGGAATTCTTGTTTCCCAAGCTTAGCAGAAAATACTACATTGTATCTGAAGATGTAGTGATAGATGCAGGTACTCATTGTGAACTCCAAATTCAAGTCAAAGATGGGTATAAGGTAGTCATAAGAAATTGATGTCATTTAATACAGCATGGCAAAACTATTCACTCGCTATATAAGAACTGGGTGAATTTAGATAAAGAATGGTGGAAAGAATCAATGTTCACTTTCTGGAACAAGTATTTAGTGATTGTGGAAATTCTCGCATTCATATGAGAGTAAGGAAATGACAATTCAATAAAGAAGCATATAATTACAAAAATGTTAGCTTATTTCTATGCATATGATCGACTTAATCATTCAAGATATGACACCTTGTATTTGGATCAGATTGAAGAATTGATTGCTTAAGCCCTAAAAATCCTTGAACATGGTATCTCTGGTCACATTGAGTTTTAAATATTTGAAACTGATTGGTCGAATTTGTCTGCCAAACATGATTCTTTGAAGATCCAAGTTTGTGAAATGGAAGCTGATAGATTGATTTGGTTGGTGCTTTGGTGGCCATCCTTTTTCCGAAAGAAGACAAACATCTCTATAGAAATGTGTCGGGATCTTCTGGGATGAATTGTCAATAAATTTCTAAAGAAACTTCATCTAGAGTATCAGCTGAACCAAGTTTGTACAAGAGAACCTAACTGGTCGGATCGTGTGTCAGCCATCTTGTATGAACTAATTTTCACAAAAACAACCTTTCCCCCAGAACTACTAAAAGGATCATGCCAAAATGATGGAAATAGGGAATAAGTCCCATTCATGTCTGTTCATGGAAAGCTGATATGCATGAGCACATGGCTGACATCGACCAATCAAAATTGAGCTTTCTTTAAGTTGATGGATTTTGCCAATGAAACTGATGATATGGGTTTCCTGGACTGATGAATACGAACCTGAAAATTTTGATTTGTCTAGCTTGTTCAAACAATGTTGACAATGCTGATTGATTGATTTGGTTGGCAACCATCTTGTTTGTGTGCTACTTTTAGAAACACTTAAAGATCATCGCCAAAACCTCTTGAGCGACTGATGTGAAACTTTACAAAACATCATTTATGGCAATCGCTGTTCAAGAGAATCTGATTGGGCACTTTGAATGATGGTTATGATCTAATATTCAGAAAAAATGGGTGGCAGACTGAAGTGAATAGGATGAAATTTGGGGGACATTGTCATGTGACCGTTATATGTGAAACAAAAAATGGCCTGCTATTAATCGAAATAGGGTGTCAGTTTCCTGATAAATTTTGATAAGGAAATTGTTGATATATAGAAATTTAACATTTCTCAGTCTGATTCGTCAATTGTGTCAACTGTCAATGACAATGAATGTTTTGCTTCAGGTCCAATTTTTGCTGAGTTTTTGCTGTGAAACAGAGGATGGCTCGACATACTGATCCAAATGACATGCACCAGGCATTAGATAAATGTTAAATTTTTTTAATGGATATTTACTTCATCAAGGACCTATCTGATACTAACAAAGCTTTAGCGATTTCATATATCACTGCATCCAATCTCCATCAAAATGAAAATGATCTTCAAATTCTTTCCATGTTTTTATGTGCTATGGGCTTATTTTGCATCAAGAATTAGAATAAACATTTAATTCGTCAAGGGCATATCCGATCTCATTAAACTTTGCAGATGTGTTCTATACCATCCCCATATGATTGCGAAGTGCACAAGGACATTTACATTTGGCTCCACCTCCAGAGGGAGGAGCACAAGGTCAAGAAATTCATTGTAACAAAACTACATTGAAACTGTTGGACGGAATTCAACCAAATTTGGTATGTGAGTTACCCATATGATAGTGGAGTGGAGGAGGCCATTTACAATCTGGTCCGGCAGGGGTGCAGGTGGGCTCAAAGGGTCAAAGCGGTAAACGTGGAGATTTGCGATGACACATCATGGACTGAGTATTGGTAGGTCACCTGGCCAGAATTGGCAATTTTTAGGTAAATTTTTAGCTCACCTGGCCAGAATGGCCAAGTGAGCTTATGCCATGGCGACCGTCCATCGTCTGTCCATCCGTCATCCGTCCGTCAACTTTTGCTTTAAAATGTATCTCCTTCTATACCACTTGGCAGATTTTAATCAAATTTGGCTAGAAGGATCCTATGAAGGTAGGCTCTAGATCTTCTATTCAGATTTTTGATTCATCAATTTTTTGGGTGAAAATCTTAGATTTTATAAAAGATTTAGCGGAAAGTGTCAAAATGCATCTCCTCCTTAGCTTCTTGACAGATTTCAACTAACTTTTCCTGGAAGGATCCTATAGTGGTAAGCTCTAGAATTTCTATTCAGAATTTTGATTGATACATTTTTTGGGTGAAAATATTAGATTTTGTAAAAAAAAATGTACCGGAAAGTGTCGGAGCATATCGCCTCCTTAACTTCTTGAGAGATTTCAGCCAAATTTGTCTTGAAGGATCCTATGGAGGTAGGCTCTGGAACCTCTATTCAAATTTCTGATTGGTCAATTTTTTTGGTTAAAATATTTGATTTTGTAAAAGATTTACTGGAAAGTGTCAAAACGTATCTCCTCCTTAGCTTCTTGATAGATTTTAACTAAATTTGTGAGGAAGAATTCTACAGTCAACTGTGGTATGTTCTAGAATTTCTATTCAAAATTTTGACTGGTAAATTTTTTGGGGTGAAAATCTGAGATTTTGTAAAAAAAATTTACCGGAATGTCTTTGGAACTCCTGTTTAGAATTTTGATTGGTCAATTTTTGGGGGGTAAAATCTTAGTTTTGTAAAAAAAAACCTTACCAGAAATTGTCAAAATGCATCTCCTCCTTAGCTTCTTGACAGATTTCGACCAAATTTGCCTTTAAGGATTCTATAGAGGTACATGTAGGCTCTAGTTTTGGTGGCCATCTTGAATTTTCCAAAAAATAGCAGGAAATCATTTAAGATGGTACTCATTAACTGCAAATGCGGTTTCAACCAGATTTGGCTGGAAGGACCCTAGGGCAGTAGGCTTCAGAATTTGTATACAGACTTTTGATTTGTCAGTTTTTCCTGCGGCCATCTTGGAATTTCAGAAATTTGTGTAAATCAGTTAAAAGCCTACTTCTCATTAACCGCTTGACTGATTTTAACCAAACCTAGCTGGAATTACCCTAGGCTAGTAGGCTTCAGATCTTGTATACAGAATTTTGATTGGTCAAATTTTCCGGTGGCCCTCTTGGATTTTCCAGAAATCCTTTAAAATACTACTCTTTCTTAAAACGTGATGGCCCGATTTCAACAAAACTTGGGTGAATTGATCATAGTGTGATAGGCTTCAAGAGTTCTAATGAGAATTTTGATTGGTCAACTTTTTCAGCATCCATCTTGTATTTTGCAAAAAAATGTGGGAAACCCTTTAAAATGCTATTCCTTAGTCAATGGAATGATCCTATGGTCATATGTTTCCATTATGTTTTGAATACATGAATTTAATTGGTTAATTTTTTCGACACCCATCTTCGATTTTTTTGTACATTTTTCAGCTTGGCCTTTAAATCACCTACTACTACTGCTACTGCTACTGCTACTGCTACTGCTACTGCTACTGCTACTGCTACTGCTACGACTACTACTACTACTACTACGACTACGACTATTACTACTACTACTACTACGACTACGACTACGACTACGACTACGACTACGGCTACTACTACTACTGCTACTGCTACTGCTACTACTACTGCTACTGCTACTGCTACTGCTACTGCTACTACTACTACTACTACTACTACTACGACTACGACTACGACTACTGCTACTGCTACTGCTACTGCTACTGCTACTACTACGACTACGACTACGACTACTACGACTACGACTACTGCTACTGCTACTGCTACTGCTACGACTACGACTACGACTACGACTACTACGACTACGACTACTGCTACTGCTACTGCTACGACTACGACTACTACTACTACTACTACGACTACTGCTACTGCTACTGCTACTGCTACTACTACTACGACTACGACTACGACTACGACTACGACTACGACTACTACTACGACTACTACTTAATGAATATTTCAATTTCCATACTTTGATGGAATGATCCGATGATGGTAGGCTTCAAGAGAACAAATGAGAATTTGATTGGTCAATTGTGTTTTATGGCCATCTTGGAATTTCCCAAAATTATCCATCATGTCAAAATTATCCATCATGTCTATTTAAATGCAAATACTTCAGATGCTAATGATCGAGGTGAGTGTCACAGGCCCTTGGGCCTCATATCTAGTAATGAAAACGATTTTCAAATTTTGTCCGTGTTTTTACTTGGGTTATTTCTACGTGCACTCTGGGACCAAGCATTGGCTCGGCACACGAAGAGCAGTCCTAGTTTTGCAATCTGAAAACAAATTCTTGCATTTCGAATTTAGATGTTCAAGTTTCCTTTTAAAACTCACATTTGGAACAGATTTCCATACATGCTTCATATAGAAATGTTTGTATTTCCAGCCTAATTTCTCATGCTTTTCACATTGTTGGTTCAAATATTGAGATTGTGCATGAATGATGCGGATTGCTTGGGGCTGAACCTCTTATTCTATTTTCGGAGGATTCGTGTTGGGGGGGGGGGGGGGGGTGGTGGTAGAGTGGCTGTTTGCTCATAGTTATTATACACGTACTATTGAAAGGTTTAACACCTTTATTGTTAAGCTATCCTTTTCAGTGGTCTTGAGGAATGGCCATTGGAAATCCCAAGAGAAAACTATTTTGAAATTTTACAACTGGAATGACTGGCTTGGTCATTCTACGGGTAAATTTCAAAAAGTCTTCTCATGCCATGCAACTGGACATTCGCTAAGTAAAACATATCCATAACAAATCCTGGTCATTAAATGGTTAATGAAGGGGTAGATGTACTTACCAACAAAATTCTGTAACTAGCTGTCCTTGTTTTTCTAGTGCATTCATAAACATGGGGAATTATCAACAACTTGGTTACATAACACACCAATCTATTCAGTTCACAGCTACATGTATTATCTAGAGACTTGAAACTAACTGTTTACCATTTCACCGACAAATCCCTGAAAAAGTATATTCTTTACACTATAAAGCTTATTCTGTTGAATATTTAGAAATTAATCTGACTGGAAGTTGTTGCTGCCTAAGGCAGCAACAGCTTCCAATCCAATTAATTTCAAAATATTCAGCTGGTTTTCCTGAACAGTTGCCTTAAAAATGAGCTATGGGAAATTCAATCAGTGAAAGGGTTAACATCCTAAGTCTGTACAGTATAGCTAAGATATAAGTTAGAGCAATGAAATGTATTTTTGAATATTTTGAGCTTAATTTGATTGAAAGCCATTGCTGTTAGGGAGCAATAGCTTTCAAGCGAGTTAAGTCAGAGCATATTCAAGAGAACATTTCTTACCTCGTGTTCAAAATTGTACTAACTAACATGTTTCTGGAGTGTTTTTTGTAAACATCTGAACTTATTTAGGAACTGTATTGTAGCATCCTGATTTCCAGAGATACATTAGGAAAGTTCAATAATATTCTGGAAAGGATTGTACTGAAACACAGCAACAACTTTCAGGCTAATTGCTTTAGAATCCGAAAAATCTTCATTTTCTCATAGAAAATGCCCGTTTTCAGGCCAATAGAATAAAAAAATTTTACTTTGACACTGGAATGATTACCGGTGATCGAGCCAATCATTCCAGCCATAAATTTTCAAATTTAATTCTCACTTGGCCTGAAAATGAACATTTCTCAAGACCACTACAGATGCCGTTTTTGGCAGGCTTGACCATTAGTGGTCTAGCCCTTTAACGACTTAATTTTGTCAGGAATATAAACATATTTTGTTCTTGAATGTCTGTTTGCAGGCCAAGAGAACACTATTATATATATTTTTTAATTTACCACTGCAATGGCTGGCTCGGTTACCGAGCCAGTCATTCCAGTGGTAAATTATCAAAAATTGTCATTTGTATAGGCCATTTTTGGCCAGTTTTATCATGAAATGGTTAAGTCATATTTTAATTACGTATATAATATGATTTTATTGATATCAATCTAACATACAAATTTCAGGTACACATAATATTGTATCATTGCTTGCAAAGAAGTGATTTATTCCACTTCTTTCTGTGGCCACACATAGAGTATTAGCAAGCTCTGCTAGACAGCTTTTCTGATGTATGTTGATCAAGACTAGAGTCAATCTGTTATTCCGCTTGTAGATTCATTTCACTCTGAATTCCCGGAGATTAACGATTGTAGCAGAGCTATATCTAATCAATGTAGCGAGATAAAAAACCCTGATGAATATTTTGACAATAATATGTCTGAAAGTTGTTGCAGTCAACAGCAATTTACATTTTACAATCAAAGGCATATCGTAGATAATAATAATCATGATTTTGACTCCATACTCTAGTCTTAAATGTCATTGACGAGGAAATGATATTAATGTGATGGTTGGCTGCCAATGTTGTGTCAGCCAGTACTTATAGTCAGCCCACAATGGCTATTTCTTATAAACCTATTCTTATAAGCCTACACTGTATAACCTAGGATGCAGCAAACCTGTTAATAAATTATACACTGTGTTTTTCTTCTGAGTATATTTATGTGATGACAATACAAGTGTTGGGGTTGTTTTGACTCGTTGTCTCCGGTATCTATCGAGCGAGAGATTATTTTGAGCATATTGATCTGTTTGCCTGTGTAATCTTCCTCCTTGGGTTCACGGAAACTGGAACACCAGCTGAGGGACGAATTACTGTTCTGAAAGTAGTTACGTAGTCCTCTTTAGTCACAAACGAGTATTGATTACCCTCGTCCCGTAAGGGGAAGAGGGTGTTAGGATTGGATGTGTCTGCCTGTCAAGTGTCTGTGCGTGTTTGTCTGGAGCCATATCTAAAAAAAACTACTGATCTAATTTAGCTGAGATTTTAACACAACAAAGGAACTTGCTGTGCAAGAGGATTCCAAGACTTTGGTAGTAATGCAGATACACGAACCCGGATCTGGATCGATTAAATTCTAATTCTATAGATATATCGGTAACTACTGGTGCGATTTGACTCAAGTTTTATTACAAGAAATGTCGTGACCATACACTAGGATTCCACAACTTTGGGTTTGATCCAACAAACTCTGGAAAATCTGAAAAACCACGGAAAATCTGAAATTTTTTTACGTATTTTACGGTGGTACAAAAACGGGAGGGCAAAGGTCTGCAATCTCTGATTGAATCACTAGTGTTTTGTCCAGTAATTTCTGAAGTAGGGTCACAATTACGCAGAAACAGCATTAAGCATACTGGTTACTCGTTCTAATTAAATAAATAAATAACTTAAAACGAAAAGAGTTAGTCAGTAGGTATCAAAAACACAGTATAGTATTATTCTGAGTATTTATCATGGTTGCCTTGCGTACCATTAACAGCCAAAGTTTAGGTGCCCTTTTGAAAATCAGGTTTCCCCGGGCAACAGGGCAAATGGACATTTCTATCCCTGAATATTTTGAAAATCATTTCACTGCAAAATGTATTATATGCTGGAATTCAGCACTGTTTAATAATTTGCCTCTCTTATTTAGTAATATTTATACAGATTTTTGCAGGATTCAGAAAGAAAATTGTTGATCCTCTGACAATACACTGTCTTTAATAATGAGCTCTTGCGCTGATCAGTGCCTAAGATAATTTTTCATTATCTTATTTAGACATATTCTGTATAATATTATATAATTAATGGGTTACCCGTTAGATATCTCAACTGACTGTTTACAATGATGACACATATTTGGTCCCATGTTCCTAGATATTTCAATCAATTATTAATCATTATTTGACACTTACCACTTTGATGTCAAAATTTTTTCAATTTTAATTAACTTAAAAGATGAACGGTGTTAATTTTTCAACGAAATTCGTGTAACATGTTGCTGTCTATCATCGACCAAAATTGTTGAAAAATGTACACGAGTTTGTGCACTATGACACAATAAAAGATAGAATGTTGACCTCAGAATGGTAAGGGTTAAATCATTTAAGGATTTGCTTAACTCTTACCACTCTGATGTCAAAATTGTAAATTTTAAAATTAAATGAAGCGATGAACTGGTGTTCATTTTTCAACAAATTTGTTGGAAGATGTTGCTGTCGTAGACAGCAACATTGCCCACCAAAATTGTTGAAAAATGTACACCAGTTTCTTTGTGATTGACGCCGTAAAAGATAGAATATTGACATCGGAGTAGTAATGGTTAAGGCTATTGTGATGTTGTTTAACACTTTTTTAAGCTATGCCCCTCCCATCTCTAGCTAGTGTTGGGAATTGGTGCTATTTTTGTGATCGATGATTGGTCTTATATACTAACCGATGATCAATTAATGATTGGTCATAACAGGTTCTCATTTTTTACCCATTTTGAATGCGGTAATTATAGCACGTTCAAGGATAATTACCCCCTTTCAAACCAAGTCGCAAGTATGAGAGATTCTTAATAATTTAAGAAATAATCTGTTGAATATTTTGAAACTAATTTGGCTGTTGAGCAACAGCTTCCAATCAAATAAGTTTCAAAATATTCAAAATGTTATTGTTATGGTTGCTTTGAAATTAACATACTATTTCAGTGCTGAAAGAAATTTAAATTCTTTTCCAAAAAGTATTCATTTTCTAGCTTGACCAGTTAAAATATATTAATAAAGTCAACATATAAACAATCAAAATAGATTTCTGAAATCATGATCGATCGGTTGGTTGAACAGGCAAACCAATCAATCATCGATCAAATCAATTAATCGGAACAACACTATCTCTAGCTAAGCTCAAACCACACTTTGCCTGTGTTGAGATCAATCGATCTCTGCACTTCCAGAATTTCACTTTTCAGAAAACTATGTTGGCACCCAGTCAAATTAGTTTTAAAATATTCAGTAGAATGTTTATTAAATAGTAAAAACATACAATTCGTACAATTTGTCAAACTATTAAGCGTTTATGTATGTATGTATGTATGTATGTATGTATGTATGTATTTTTGTTTTATTGACGCACTGGCAACGTGCGGCTTCAATTTCCATATGCTAACTTAGCCGACAGTGATGCACCCGTTAGTTTAATTTGTTGATCACCATCTCCCGGTCGGGGGATCGAACCGCCATTCTGCAACTCCGCATAGCATCAGCAACCAGGCATCTTTCCACTGGACCACCGCACCAAGACTAAAAAGTCAAGGATTGGCCGACCAGCTTTCACATGTCTGATATACTGACACACTGACGATTCATATGGGACTATCTGTGGATGCATCTGTCACAATCAATCCTAGGCTTTTACGCCTATTGTACTCTGACTCCAGCACGGCTCTGGCAGTATATGTATTTTTGTTTTATTGACGCACTGGCAACGTGCGGCTTCAATTTCCATATGCTAACTTAGCCGACAGTGATGCACCCGTTAGTTTAATTTGTTGATCACCATCTCCCGGTCGGGGGATCGAACCGCCATTCTGCAACTCCGCATAGCATCAGCAACCAGGCATCTTTCCACTGGACCACCGCACCAAGACTAAAAAGTCAAGGATTGGCCGACCAGCTTTCACATGTCTGATATACTGACACACTGACGATTCATATGGGACTATCTGTGGATGCATCTGTCACAATCAATCCTAGGCTTTTACGCCTATTGTACTCTGACTCCAGCACGGCTCTGGCAGTATATGTATTTTTGTTTTATTGACGCACTGGCAACGTATGTGTGTATGTGTGTATGTATGTAGGCATTTATATATAGCGCTAATTCCAGGATTAACTGCTCAAAAGCGCTTAAGATTTATATGATTGGAATTTAGTCAATACAATATCATGGACTATATCGGGTCATTCATGACATAATTGATTATGATGTCAGCCTACAATCCCTACATGTGATGTAGTTGTTTATGACATCATATGATTAACTAAAAAACTGGATTCGTCAATTGTTACATGTAAGCCGACCAAAAATAACTTCTGTCGTGTTCGAGAGCAACGTCCATTTTCAGACCAAAATAAAACTATACCACTGGAGTGACTGCCTCGATATCCGAGCCAGGATATCTATGAAACTTGTGATCCAATTCCCCTTAAATTGTAGCACATTAATGGATGACCCGATACAATAGGAATCCCATACATCAGTATGTTCCCCCCCCCCCAATGTACACTATATACGGTTGATGATAGGATTTGCATTCTTATTAATTTTGTAATGGTGAAAGGAATTCACCTTTCCAGAGTATCCATCCATCGTCAGACCTCATATGACATCATAATCAGCTCAGCTTGTGTATGATGACGGCATAATCATTACGCCACAAAGGGTTCCATATAGACCGTCGCCAAATCTCAAATGGTCCGTTAGGCAGCAACAGCACCCAGTCAAATTAGTTTCAAAATATTCAACAGCTTACGTGTGTATTTTTTTGGAAATTGATAGTCGGAGTGTTCAGAGATCGATCGATCCCAACACGAGCAAGGTGTGGGAGGACCTTAGCTAGAGACGGCGGGGCATAGCTAAAACCGGAAAGGTCCATTGTTAGTCGTCTGCAAGTAACTTTTATTGATAGAATTATGCCAACCAGACAAGACTCATGATTGCATTAATTAGACCATGGCATTCCTTTATTGCATGCCCGCTACAGCGGGCACGCTTCTATTTATTGCTGTCTAGAATTGCCTATAGGCGCGGCCATTTCGCGCAGGTGATTGTGGGGCTGTGTCTCGTGAGATCTCAATCGATACAAGATCTAATAATTCTCGGCGCGAAGACATGACTCTATTTTTAGATTGCTGGATATCTCATAATTATTATCTTCATGCGCGTGATTCATGGCGAGTTCTCTTATTTGTTCTGGTCCGACTGTAATAGAGTTTGCGCGGCAATGACCGCTTAATTATTTTAATAAACAACCAACGGAACTCCAAATAACTACTCTAAATAAGTACTCTTCTTTTGCTGGAGGACTGCGTACAAAACATGTTTATCATTCCTTCTGCAGATGAAAGTACTCACGCACACGCCCACTCGCGGCGTCTCTTATATGGCCACTTTAGCACTCTATCAAATTGACCGCGGTAATCATGAGAAATAGCCATTTGCATTAGCTAATCGCCGGAGAACTTGTTTTGAAAGTTTACCACTGGAATGACTGGTTGGATAACCGATCCTATAATTCCAGTAGTAAATTGCAAAAGAAAAACCACAATGTTCTCTTGGACGGCAATTAGACATAGGACATTTTCTATGATAATGGGTTTTTCTGTATATGACGTCATAATTATTTAGGTCAGATGTAGCTGGACATCACAATCAAAATGTGTAATGAATGCCGTATATAGCTCCACCAGGAACATTGAATAGCCAGTCAAGTATGCGAATTGCACGTCTTTACTATTTAATCAACATGCTGTTGAATATTTTGAAACTAATTGGATTAGACGCTGTTCGAATTGTATGTCTTTGCTATTTATTCAACAGTCATTTTCTATGATAATGGCTGGGTTTGATCTGTAACTGAAGGATATGACGTCATAATCAATTATTTCATATACAGGCGTATGACTGGTTGGATAACCGATCCTATAATTCCAGTAGTAAATTGCAAAAGAAAAACCACAATGTTCTCTTGGACGGCAATTAGACATAGGACATTTTCTATGATAATGGATCTTTCTGTATATGACGTCATAATTATTTAGGTCAGATGTAGCTGGACGTCACAATCCAAAATGTGTAAATGAATGGCGTATCGAGCTCAGTCATGAACATTGAATAGTCCGGCATGTGTACGAATTGTATGTCTTTACTGTTTAATCAACATCGTGTTGAATATGTTGAAACTAATTTGACCTGGCATTGTTGCAGCCAGCCGCAGCAAACCTTTAAAAGCACCCAGTCAAATTAGTTTCAAATAGTCATCAGCTTACCTGTATAGTTACCTTGAAATTGGAAGTCTGGGAATTCATTATTCAGCGTGTGTATATATATGCATCAATTCCAACACGCAAAAAGGGGTGGAGCTTAGCTAGAAATAGGCGTGGCATACATAGAAATGGATGTCTATTGAAATTGTCATGAGCAAATTGAGCATTACATGGCTAATACCACTTGGTAATGCATGGCCCACACAATATGGACCACTTGTATTAAGAGACCACCCATATTTATAGGTCACATATTTTAACAAGGATAGATTGTTGCCCTGAATACAATGTACTCATCCTCTGACGGAGGGAGGATAATTAATACCACTTTGGGCATTTTCGTGTTGTCTATTCATCATATTACATCATATGATGTCATAATCAACGATGTGACATATAGGATGACATCATAATCATGATGTCATGACTGAGTTAATTTAGTCCGTCTTAAATGCTTAATAGTCTGACACGTTGTACGAATTGTATGTCTTTGCTATTTACAAAACATGCTGGTGAATATTTTGAAACTAATTTGACTGGGCGATGTTACTGCCACAAACAGCAACAGCACCCAGTCAAATTGGTTTCAAAATAGTCAACATCTTACCTGTATAGTTTTCTGGAAATTGATAGTCAAGAAGCTCAGAGATCCATCGATACCAACACGAGCATGGTATTAATGTATTAATATACCATCCGGATTCAGTGACAGATTGACTAGCGTTAGGCCTATGGAAGTCATTTCAAGCAACCGCCACCAAGATGTGACTTACTTGGGCACAATTGTGTGTTTTTCTAACAAAATCCTTTAGAATGTTTAACACCAAAATTTCAATATCTCGGATAAAGACAACTATACGAATATCTTTTTAATACTTTGATTGGTAGCCCACCCCACCCTACCCACCTACTTGTTGCTATCATAGACCTGTATTAAGTATTGCAACGACAACGGCTGCCCATGTAAGCCTATCATCTTCTCTTAATGTATTTTAACCCTTTCATGAGGAGGCCGCCAAAACCGGCCTCTACAGTGATTTTGAGGATGTTAATTTGCAGGTCAAGAGAAGATCGTTTTTGAAAATTCACCACTGAAATAACTGGCTCGATAATTGAGCCAGTCATTCCAATAGTAACTCTTCAAAACAGTCGTCTATTGGCCTGTAAATAGGCACTCAATAACCAAATATTTTTTTTATATTCTTGACTCAATTTAGGTTAGGTAATACAAGGTTAATAAATTATGAGGACGACGATGATGTACCATGTCTGTTTAACCTTTCCTGTATTGTATTATAGTATGCTTCACATTTGTTGCATTCGAGATAGGGTAAAAATTACAGACTTGTTACAGACAGTCTTGAGGCGTACTATGTGTTTGGTAAATTTCAAAAGAAAAACATGCATGATAATATTGTAGAGGGCGAAAAAGTAGACAGAGTTCTCTAACAATAATGGATCCATCTAAAAATAAAGGGGTGGCTTCTTCGAAACTACACCTCTAATGTAATGACCGGTCATCTGCTTATGTTATCACAATGACTAGACTGTTACACAGACTCAACTTCGGATACCAGACAGACCGGGACCCAGTCTATCTCCATAGCAGACTGTAAAAGCAACACTGTGGATCGTGAAACCGCTACGTCAATGGCTACTCAATAGACCCCTACATACGAGCTACATTTCTTGATCTCGTATCGAAAGAGAATTCGCGGGATACGAATGAATAATGGACGTGTGATTATCAGTAGTATCCTTTTGTCTTTAATTCATCCGTGGGAATAAATCCATGTAGAGCCAATGCATTTATGTTGCAGTATTGATAGACTACCAATGTTCCAAATTTCCAGTCAAAACTGCTGTCAATAATATTGTAGCAGGTTGTTGAATACAGAAATCAACCGAAAGTGTAGGCCTATGCATGTGCTAAGTTAAGAACGTCTACAGGAAATTCGGCCACAGAATTTGAACCATATAGTTAGATAGGTATATCAATACGCTAGTGAAGTAATGGATTGAGGTTAAAAAAATTTTTACCATGAAGTAATTTCGTAGTGCACAATTTCATACCGAAAATTTGCTAAATCTCCGGTGATTCACAGTTTTCGGTGCCCTATTGTCTGTAGTATGTTTAGCCCCATAATTTCACCTACATAGACTTGAGCGTTAATATACTAGGTATATTCCGAATCTAACAAATTCTAGATGAAATAATTTTATTAGGCAAAAATTGGCTTAAATGTTGCGTTTTTCGTGCTTCAGAACTTCGCTCACATAGACGTAAAGGGATTTGAATACGATAGTTATGTTAAGAATTTAAAAAAATTTGACCGTGAAGTAATTTCGTAGTATACGATTTCATGGCGTAAATTCGTTTCAATTTTGGCAGATCTGCAGGTTTTCAATGCCCTACTATTACCTGTCTGCAATAGGTTTGGTCACATAATTTCACCGATATGGTTAGATAGCGATATGAACACACTAATGAATCTTGAGTTTTCTACCACGTAGTAATTTCGTAATATTCAATTTAGTAGCCACAGACAGTTGTCAAATGCCAACAATTTACTATATTCAGTATTATAATCTCAGTTCTCGGTTTGTAATCATTTTTTTTACATATAGCTGTATATAACTGAATATGTACTACTGCTTTTGCACGATTCTACCATCAAGTAATTTGGTGATATGTAGTTACATATTCGCCATATGGCCCCATTGTAATATGGTTGGTTCACATTCACCACATTCAGATAGGTGTAGATATGTCCTGACATATCGCTCATAATGGGTTCGGCCCAGAATATCACCCATATGTTTAGATAGGTATAGGCATAAGCTTACGACGTAGTGAGATTTAAAAATTTTATAACGTAAATAGGCTCAAACTTAGGATAATTCAAGGTCTTCATTGCAATACGTTCACCCCCAGAATTTCACCCGCAAATACGTATAGGAAATATGCTAGTTGTATTCCGAATTAAAAAAATTCTACAGGAACGTAATTTCATAGTACACAACTCCATACTGAAAATTGGCGCAAATTCTGTCAGATCAGCGATTTTCTGTACCACACTGTTTGCAATAGGTTCGACCCCAGAAGTTCACCCATATGGTTAGATACAAATGTACGTATATGAATACGCTAATAAAGTATCAAAGGTTTTAATAATGTTTACTGTACAGTAATTTCATCATATGCAATTTGGTAGTGGCACACCATTGTCAAATTCCAATAATGTACTATGTTCGGTACCAGAATATCTCTAGATGCCTTGTAGCCAGTTTTCGAACATAAGGCCATGTAGAACTCACTATGTTCTCGTGCTGTACGAAATATTGTAATAATTCTACCACCAAATATTTATTATAGTAATGTGAAAATATTTCTATATATCCCATATTATTAGCCGCGTGTACTGGTAGAACCTGAATTATCAGGCTAATACCCTAACATTTGCACATATGGTCAACAAGATCGTCATCATTACACCGGTTGAGGCCGATTTTGGCCTTTTCGTCAAGCAAAAGTATTTGATTTAATAGTTTGTCACTGTTTCCAGTAAAGATATCGTTTAATAGGTGACATAGATATGATAGCTAAATGAAACAGATCACGATGTCGTGGCTGTTTCCCACTGGGTCTTCAGTCAGAATGTTTTCTACTATATCATTTTCGTTTGAGAAAACTAGGTTCACGGTATTGGTTCTATCCTGGCCACTTAACTTTGTTGAAAAGGTTATCTGTCGGTACAGATCAGGGTCCTGTATTGCATCAAAAATATACTTGCTTTGTGCATTTCACTAGCATCGCAGTGTATATTTCACCAATATATTTCCGGGTAATAAGCTCTTCACGTCTGTTTAAGAAGGTATCAAGATTTAGGTTTAAAATATTCTTTACAGTTTTGCTTTAATATGTTTGAATGGGTGTCAGGGTCTGTATTGCTTCTTGCGCTGATTTTCTACTGACTGGGTTGCCAGTTCTGTTGCTTTCTTTATCTTTACAAGTTGTTGATACCTAATGATCCAAATTTGATCTGTTACGCTCTTTTGATGCAGTAGTGCAATTTTTTCATCACTGGCTCTTAATTTTGTCTGTTCCTCTCTCTGTTAAGGAGTTTGGCCTGGAGAAAAAGGATGGATGGAAAAATTGTTGGATTGACCAAAAATATAAGCTGCTTTTCCTAGCCCATAGCTAATACTGCCCATATCTTTTTGCAAGAAATATTCCTTCTTTTGTGTTTGTTGTCCGTGTATATTTTTGTCATAAGTGGCTCGTATGCCTTTATATAACTTCATTTTTTCATGAAACAGTTGAGTTTATTCTCAGAATTATAATAACCTCCGTGCACGCTATTGCCTTGCATCAATATGTGTACTTGTATAAGTTTGTTGTTGTGGTCATTTCTGATTCTGACCGTTTGATTGTGGTAGTTAAAAAGTTTGCCAAATAAGATGTTGATTTCTACAATGAAAGGTTTATTTTTAGTAAATTATATTACTGTCTATCTTCAGCTTTATTCATAGTTGTGACTGGCAACTAATATATGTTAGTCTATCCGTCAGTCTGTCTGATAATCTTTTGACATTTGTGACAAAGCTGCATTTAAGCAGCAACTCTAGTGTAACACACTTGTTTTAACCATTTAATGGTCAAATTTGGTCAAGAAAATTTAAATATTCTCTTATTTAATGTCCATTTACAGGCTGAGAGAATACAATTTTTACATTTTTATCACTGGACTGACTGGCTCGGTTATCGAGCCAGTCATTCCAGTGGTAAATTTTCAAACATTGTATTCTCTCGGCCTGTAAATGGACATTCCACAAGACCATAGCAGAGGCTGGGTTTGGCCGCTATGACCATTAAAGAGTTAAGCTGAGTTTAATATTGCCTTCTCCAAAACCACTAAACTTGTTAATATCAGACGTGTATTTTTACAGATCTATGCACGCATGCTACTACTGAATGGTTCATAAGCTTGTGGATATTATGCACAGTTTGAATGAATGAGAAATTCTCAATGAATCGGGATAAAAGTGCGCCGGTATCAGAATGAAAATGACAGAAAATCAACCACCACCGGTGAAAGCCCCTCGATTGTCTGAAATTACAGGTAGGATTAGAAAATAACTGATCTACTCATAGTTAACCCTTTGATACTCAAGCTGGCCAAAAATGACTTCTGTAGTGGTCTTAAGAAATGTCCATTTACAGACTAAGTGTTAATTCTTTAAAAATTATGTCTTGGTCAGCAAATGTACTTAAATGTAAACATGAGATACTTGAGAGAATATATTTTTATTTCAAACTTGGCTACAAACAAATGTCAAATTGATGAATTCCCCATGCAGGAAAACTGTTGAATACTTTGAAATTAATTTTATGGGAAGCTGTTACTGCCTAAAGCGCCTTCCTGTCAAATTTCCTTTGAAAGTAGTCAACAGAATAAGTTTTATATCATAAAAGAATATATTTTTTCCCAGGATTTATGGGTGAAATGGTTAGGACATTGATGGCCGGTTGCAAACCTATGGCACTGGTAAGCATGAGTTACCATGTGAGCGGGGGAATCAGGTAGTCGCAGCCTAAAACTGATCAACTGAGATGGATTTCGCTTGCAGACTGGCAAACTGAGTTTGGCTTACAAGAACTAAGCTCAGACCTGACTGCTTCTGATTCAGTCATTTTCGTAATGTCTTCTGAAGCAAAAACTCCCAATTTTACAGTACATGCTTGCAGGGAGATAAGGAAGACATTATAGATGATGTAAACTAGTTAAATGCAAGAGGACACTGAACCCTTTGAAGCCTGAAATCACCTATTAGACAATGATTTCACTCAGCAGATGTACCACACCACAACCACTTGCCTATACCATATGATGATGATGATGACGACGACGACGACGACGACGAAGACGACGACGACGACGGCGGTCATGGTGCTGAAGGTGATGATGATGATGGCGGTGGTGCTGAAGGTGGTGATGATGATGATGATGATGACAGTGGTGCTGAAGATGATGATGATGGCAGTGGTGCTGAAGGTGATGATGATAGTGATGATGATGGTGATGACGGCAGGTGTGCTGAAGGTGATGATGATAATGACAGTAGTGCTGAAGGTGATGATGGTGATAATGATGGCTGAAGGTGATGATGATGATAGCGGTGGTGCTGAAGGTGATGATGATGGCAGTGGTGTTGAAGGTGATGCCGATGATGATGATGATAGCGGTGGTGCTGAAGGTGATGATGATGATGATAGCAGTGGTACTGAAGGTGATGATGATGGCAGGGGTGCTGAAGATGATGATGGCAGTGGTGCTGAGGATGATGATGGCGGTGGTGCTGAAGGTGATGATAATGATGATGGCAGTGGTGCTCACGGTGATGATGATGGCATTGGTGCTGAAGGTGATGATGATGATAGCGTTGGTGCTGAAGGTGATGATGATGATGATGATGGCAGTGGTGCTGAAGATGATGATGGCAGTGGTGCTGAAGATGATGATGATGGCGGTGGTGCTGAAGGTGATGGTGATGATGACGATGGCAGTGGTGCTGAAGGTGATGATGATGCTGATGGCAGTGGTGCTGAAGGTGATGATGATGATAATGATGATGATGGCGGTGGTGCTGAAGATGATGATGACGGCAGTGGTGATGATGATGGCAGTGGTGCTGAAGGTGATGATGATGATAATGATGATGATGGCAGTGGTGCTGAAGGTGATGATGATAGCAGTGGTGCTGAAGGTGATGATGATGATGGCAGTGGTGCTGAAGGTGATGATGGCAGTGGTGCTGAAGATGATGATGACGGCAGTGGTGATGATGATGATGATGGCAGTGGTGCTGAAGGTGATGATGATGATGCTGACAGCAGTGGTGCTGAAGGTGATGATGACGACAGTGGTGCTGAAGGTGATGGTGATGATGATGGCAGTGGTGCTGAAGGTGATGATGATGGCAGTGGTGCTGAAGATGATGATGACGGCAGTGGTGATGATGATGATGGCAGTGGTGCTGAAGGTGATGATGATGATGATGCTGACAGCAGTGGTGCTGAAGGTGATGATGACGACAGTGGTGCTGAAGATGATGGTGATGATGATGGCAGTGGTGCTGAAGGTGATGATGACGGCAGTGGTGTTGAAAGTGATGATGATGATGGCAGTGGTGCTGAAGGTGATGATGATGGCAGTGGGGCTGAAGGTGATGATGATGATGGCAGTGGTGCTGTAGATGATGATGATGATGGCAGTGGTGATGATGATGGCAGTGGTGCTGAAGATGATGATGATGGCAGTGGTGCTGATGATGATGATGACAGCAGTGGTGCTGAAGGTGATGATAATGATGATGGCAGTTGTGCTGAAGGTGATGATGATGATGGCAGTGGTGCTGAAGGTGATAATGATGATGGCAGTGGTGCTGAAGGTGATGATGGCAGTGGTGGTGAAGATCATGATGATGATGGCAGTGGTGGTGAAGATGATGGCAGTGGTACTGAAGGTGATGATGATGGCAGTGGTGATGATGGCAGTGGTCCTGAAGGTGATGATGATGATGGCAGTGGTGCTGGAGGTGATGATGATGGCAGTGGTGCTGAAGGTGATGATGATGGCAGTGGTCCTGAAGGTGATGATGATGATGATGATGATGGCAGTGGTGCTGAAGGTGATGATGATGATGATGGCAGTGGTGCTGAAGGCGATGATGATGATGATGGAAGTGGTGATGATGATGATGGCAGTGGTTCTGAAGGTGATGATGATGACGGCAGTGTTGCTGACGGTGATGATGATGATGACGGCAGTGGTGCTGAAGGTGATGATGATGATGACAGCAGTGGTGCTGAAGGTGATGATGATGATGACGGCAGTGGTGCTGAAGGTGATGATGATGATGGCAGTGGTGCTGAAGGTGATGATGATGATGACACCAGTGGTGCTGAAGGCGATGATGATGATGACAGCAGTGGTGGTGAAGGTGATGATGATGATGACAGCAGTGGTGCTGAAGGTGATGATGATGATGACAGCAGTGGTGCTGAAGGTGATGATGATGATGACAGCAGTGGTGCTGAAGGTGATGATGATGATGACAGCAGTGGTGCTGAAGGTGATGATGATGATGACGACGGCAGTGGTGCTGAAGGTGATGATGATGATGACAGCAGTGGTGCTGAAGGTGATCATGATGATGACAGCAGTGGTGCTGAAGGTGATGATGATGATGACAGCAGTGGTGCTGAAGGTGATGATGATGATGACAGCAGTGGTGCTGAAGGTGATGATGATGATGACGGCAGTGGTGCTGAAGGTGATGATGATGATGACGGCAGTGGTGCTGAAGGTGATGATGATGATGACGGCAGTGGTGCTGAAGGTGATGATGATGATGACAGCAGTGGTGCTGAAGGTGATGATGATTTTTTCTCATAAAATGTCCATTTCCAGGCCAGGAGGAGACTATCTTTGAAAATTTATCTCTGGAATGCCTAGCTCGATAATCAAGCCAGCCATTTCAGTTGTAAGCTTTCAAAAATAGTCCCCTTGGCCGGCAAATGAACATTCACTATGCAACCACTTTGATTCTCTAGGCCAGTCTTGCCCATTAAGAGATTACCATTGTGCATAGATGGAATCATTGGCAATTTTAATGTTATCTACAATATCATGAAAGTGATTTTTTTAAAATAGTTTCTTAAAATTTATTTATATTTGTACTGTATTTGTAGGCAATCAATCTGGTAGCTCACCAAATTTGCAGCATGAACGACGACAGTTGCCCATTTTCCCCGCAAGACAGCGACTAGTCCAGGAGGTCCTCAAACATCCATCTGTTGTAGTCATTGGAGAGACAGGCAGCGGTAAAACCACACAGATACCACAGGTCAGTGCGGGGGAAAGGATTACGGTATTCAAATCATCTTATACCTGTATGCGCTAGCAGAGATGGGGTAGTTGTATTATGTAATAGTAAAATTAATATGCTAATACAGCAATTTGCATGTCATAGTAATAGAAGTAACGTATTTATTTTGTGATGTAATAGGAATAGATTGAAAAGAAATTGGCAATATAAAGAAATATTAGTTACCTCTCTGGGATGTAGAAATTGTTTTAGTGTAGATTTCGTAACCAACTCGGTCAACTCTTCTGACTCACTGGCGACATCACTCTAGTCAGTCCTTGTGGAATCACGTGACAGCACGGACTGGTAGACTGCTGGTATACAGTAGCCCTCAATCAGTTCATGGTTGGTTGGTGTTTGTAGATTTCGATGGCCTCTGACTTTTCATTTAAACAAGTTAGTCCTGATGTTGATGACCGAGGAACTGCTAAAATTCCAACTTGGCTGTGGCAGAATACACAGAAACCGCTGGCCATACCATCCCCGCCAGCAGTGCCTCGGTCATCAACATCGAAACCAACTTGTGACTGAAAATGAGTGCAATATTTTGTCTCACGGTTTAAATTTTGCAGTTTCCTCAAATTCCATTCCCTGTTGAAGAGATAATTGCTTGCACTGAGAGAGCTCGTCAACATCTTGTTAATTAACTGACAGGCAGACAATATTTATTTATTATGAATCATCCTGGAATCTGGGACCAACATATTTGGAAATAAATTGATAATAGTCAAATTGTACTAATTAACATGTTTCTGTTTTTGTTTTGGAAACATGATATTATTTATGAGCTGTTTTAGCTCATAAATAATATCATGTTTCCAAAACAAAAACAGAAACATGTTAATTAGTACAATTTTGAACATGATGTAAGAAATGGCCTTTGAATATTTTGAACATAATTGGATTGAAAGGCCTTATGTTCAAAATATCCAAATAATACTTTTATTTTGTTTAGGAAACATGTAACGCTATATCTGAGCTGTACTGTATTACATGTTTGTTACATAGATATTTTTAGATAGTCATATTGAACATATCCAAGTTAGTCATAAACTAGTTTCCAATCATGAGGTAATTAAGCTTACTAACCATTAACACTCATATCATCAAAAACAGCTTCTGTGCACAGTGGTCGTGAGAAATGTTCATTTGCGGACTTAGAGATGACTTTTTGAAAATTTACCACTGGAATGACTGGCTCGATGACCGAGCCAGTCATTCCAGTGGTAAATTTTCCAAAATAGTCTCCTCTTGGTCTGCAAATGGACATTTTCCATGAGAAACTTTAAATTTTCTTCAACAAATTTGCGGGTTTAAGGGCTAACCCTTAAACCCAAAAGGCCGAATACAAAAAAGCATCCATAATTCAAGAAGCAGCAATATGTTCCTGTCAAATTTAGTAACTAAATATTCAACAGGTTTCTTGTGTGGTTACCTTGAAATTGAGATTCTAAGTATTCAGGCTTCATTGGGTTAATGTTTTGAAATCAGGTTTTATTGAAACATTATGAAACTTTACTGATGGTATCATCTAGCCCAAGCAGGATGAAATAGAGAAGCTACATGTCTAGTGGACAAACTTTGTCCAGACTTATATTTTTGCAATATGAATCCTTTAATGGTAAACTTTCATTAGGAAAATCAAAATTATTGAATGTCCATTTGGAGACCAAGAGAGGATTATTTCTGAAAATTTAGCACTGGAATGACTGGCTCGATTATTGAGCCAGCCATTCCTGTGATATATTTTCAAAAATAGTCTTTTCATGGCCTGCAAATTGGTATTCCTCAAGACCAGTGCAGATGCTGATTTTGGCGCGTGTGACCATGAAAGGGTTAAGAGATAGGACAGTAATAGTAATATATTAAAACTAGAGTAATAGTAATAGAAGAATTCTGAATGCCTGACTGCCCTATCGCTAGAGTATACCAGTACCATATATTAATGATTTATTATATGTTCTCTTCTCTATCAGAGATAGTTTAATTTTCAATTATTTAGAAACACTGCACTGTAAGTTAATGGTTCTCATTTGTCTGCAGCACAAAATCAGTCATATACACGTGTAACTAGCATTTGAAAAATACATCTTTCCAACGGCATTAAATTCTTTTATACCCAAATTGATGAATCCAGTTTATCGATCAATCATATGACATCATAAGCAACTACTTCACATGTAGGCTAACATCATAATAAATTACGTTGAATCATAAGTGGCATGAATTAGCATAGGTGGAGCTTAGCTGAAGATAGGCGTGGACATATGCCATAGCTACAACTGATTCCTCATTGATTTATCTGTGTTGTTTTTCAGTATTTATATGAGATGGGTGTGCAGAAAGCTGGGATGATTGCCGTCACACAGGTAAGAATGATGGGATTCAATCTTGTCACTCAACTAACTGACGTCATACTTAAAACATGTCACTTGTTCGCTGACATCACAATCAAAATAACGTACATGTAAGTTTGTTAATTTGACTGGAGGATGTTCAACAGAATATACAGTCTGTCGTAAATGTGTTCATTTATTGCTTAATTATTTTACGATTTAATAAATATTCTGTTGAACATCCTCCAGTCAAATTAGTTTCAAAATATTCACCAGCTTTGCTTTATCTGTGTCTTAAAGTGAGACACTGCCAATTTAAGGGTTAAGTGTGTTAAATAGCATGATATATATATATGATCATATTACATGTACTAGGAGGGGGGTGCATCCTATAATCGAGTACATACTTTGAACACATTTTTTTTGTCAAGTTTCGTAAAAAAAATAAATGATAGCACGAAAATTTAACTAATTTTCGCATGGTACAAATTCTCGCCGCCTTACGACTATGTTTAATGTATACCTCAAAATATCATCGCATAAGTTAAATTATTAAATTGGAGCACCTAAATATTGCGTATCCTTTAATAAAGATCATTTATTACATCAAACTTAATCCCGAATTGACATAAAATGGCGTCGAGAAAAGATATAAATCACGTGATTCGCCTCCAAACACAAAAAAAATTGGTTTTAATTAGAGCGAGTACTCGGATAAAATATTCTGGACTTGAAACTCTGAATACTGTATACCGTATTTCGCTTAATAGTAGCCTAGGCTTCTATTAGGACAAGAGGTGTTCAATTTCCAACCAAACATCTCTGAGAAAGGGGGTGGGCTTATATTATAGAGTTTTCCCAAAAATGTTTTCTAAAATTGATACCACGGAAATTCAACGTATTTTCTCCCATAAAAATTCCCACTGCCTACGTTTAATGTATACCTCAAAACATCACCGGGGAAGTGAAATTATTTGATTTGAGCGCCTAAATATTGCATATCCTTTAATAAAGCTTGTTTATTACATCAAAATTAATCCACAATTTGATATAAAATGGCGTCGCAAAAAAATACAAATCATGTGATTCGCCTCCAATTGAAGAGTTTATTTTAGAGCGAGTATTCGGATATAAATATTCTGGAATCGGGGACTCGGAACTTGGGAATATCTATATATTATCATTGCGTGATAGGAACTGAGTATTATCCTGATCTTAAAAAAATGGGTACCCGTTTGATAAACTCCCGTTAGCGTATAATATCTCGCGAGAACATGATGCCTCCCATCTCAAGAACCGCTGGCTCACCAACTTAAGAAGCCGGCTATATTGTCGTTCGTAATAATTCAATTTGGATCATTTAATGTTGATCGGCGTTACAAAATTGATGCACATTTTCTCCCATGCTTGGTGTTTGGTTCATAAATTTGGTCTTAAAATATAATTATAAGGAAGGTATTTAATCACGCCAAGACTGTTTTGCACGCATTTTGACTACAAAAGTGTGGAATAAACTTTATTATATCTTGAACATACATGGCCTACTACTAGTATTAATCTAATAGGCGGTCGAGATTTACAAATCCGAGGCCTGTATTGACTTCTAGAGGGGCCGGGAATGTATCAGGGCAGAGATCGGTCTGAAGTACGCACCCTGTGACACGATTGTTATTATTGTACAGGCTATTCTTACAAATTTGCTCTTAAGAAAAATTTTCCTATATAGTCTGCTGAGTTAGGGGGGGGGGTGGGCTTCTAATACAGAGTTTTGCCATTTTGAAGCTGCTAAGAAATCATTGGAGCTCATATGTCAAAGTTAGGGGGTGGGCTTCTATTAGAGCATAGGCTACTATTAAGCGGAATACGGTATTATCATTGCGTGATAGGAGCTAAGTATTGTACTTTGGGTCTGGTCTGTACCCGTTTGATAACAAACTCCCGTTAGCATATCCTAATGTCACGTGATTTCCATATTTTCTAGGCGACATTTTATGTCAAAAGTAGCATTGATTTTGATGTAATAAATAATCTATTGAAGATATGCAATATTTAGGTGGTCCCATTAATAATTTCACTTTCACGATGATATTTTTTAGGCATACATTAAACATAGTGGTACGGCGGTATGCATGTGTATGGAAATTGCGTTCAATTTTCGTGGTAGGTTCTATATGAGTTTTAACCATTTTAGAGAATTGACTTCAATTTCTCTATGCGCCCTTTCTATGAGTATAAGCATTTTTGGGGATGGGTTGGGCCAAAATTTAGCCTGCGTCCAATACAAGCTAGCGTTCTTTCCTCGAATATAAATGGTATATCCACCTGTTTGACTAGAGCCTCGAAGACAAATGTGAATAAAACCAAAATATTTGATCGAGTTAGCCCTTTCATGGTCAAGATTGTATTTTCTCTTGGCCTGCTAGTGAACTGGCTGGATAACCGCGCTAGTCATTCCAGTGGTAAACTATAAAAAAAATAGTCTGAGAAAATTGAACAATTTTGAGGGCTAAAGGGGTAACTGTATATAATTATGGCTTTTTTTGTTTTGTTACAGCCTCGTCGTGTTGCTGCAATCACTGTTGCTGAGAGAGTTGCACAAGAGAAAAGCACAGAACTTGGCAAATTGGTAATAATTATTAGCTCACCTGGCCTGGAGGAACAAGTGAGCTTGTCGCATGTCATGCCTGTCAAGTTTTGCTTTAAGCGCCGTCTCTTCGTTGACCAGTAGGCTGATTTCAATGAAACTTAGCCGCAGCATGAAGCTGTATCATGGTAGACTTCCAAACTTGTATACAGAAATTTGATTGAACCATTATTCTGGTGGCCATATTGGATTTTCTACAAATTTATTTGAAAATATGAAAAAGACTACCGGTACTCCTCGTTCACCGCTTAATCGAGTTCAACTAAACCTCTGTCATACATATACATCTGTCTGTCCATGCCTTTGTTTCAGCACAATTATTTCCCTGAATGTGTCTTCACACGACCTGAATGAAGCGAATGTTTGTGTGTTACAAAAAATGTTATTAAATTGTTTGTCTCGAGGTCCATGTCATGGTGATCTAATTCACAAAATTGTGCGTACTCATGATAAATCTAATTCTGCTGAACGGATCGTCACCAAACTTGGTCTGCTTGTTGCGCGTGAGTACCAGAGGACCCGATTGATATTCCAGTCGAAGGTTAAGATTGTGGTGACTGGGCCCTTGAAATCTCAGTGTCTCAAAACACCTATAGAAAAGCTGTTGAATATTTTGACACTAATTTGACTGGAGCCTGTTGCTCCCGGTCAAATTAGTTTGAAAAATATTCAACAGAATATTCGTTACATTTTAAAGAATTTGTCATTTCTGGACTGTAAGGATTAATTATGGACTTTGGATTTCTGATTGATACTGAAGGTGTCGGGGAAATGATTGGCCGTGATCTTAGCGTGAGCAACTGTTAATCAGTCGGGCGTGGATCAAATCCTGCTCGACTGTCGGGTGATTACTCCTCGTTGCCTCTCCATCCAGGAATATAAATTGGTACCGGTGTAAAACTGGGGACGTTATCAATAATAGACTGAAATATAAACTAGCCTAGATCTATGGCATCAATGAGACCAGGAATCAGAGACTTGATAGACGCCAATCAAACCAATAAGTGTCGTCACAGAACCAGAGATGCATATTTCCCTTGGTATCTATACTGATGGGTCAACAGATTAGTGTTCAAGCTTATACTGACCTATTTGTGAGGCTTGTTACTGTAGATGATAATGCATGATGTAAAGTTCCACCAGACTTGGTATGCCGGTCATTCTTTTGAAATTGGGTGTGTAAGCTGAAAATTTATCTTGATTTTGGTTTCAAAAGGTCAATATCACTCAATTTCTTGTGTAATAAATGCACTAAATCTTCACCAAATTCTCATGAGAGGTCTTTCAGGTGCCAAGGATTGGTCATGATTTCAGGTCAAAAGGTCAATGATCAATGTCAAGGTCATCATAAATGGTGAGATGGTGAGGCTCGGAAATATCTGGAATGCTTGTTAGTAATAAGTAATTAATCTGTTTCAATTGCCTGTTTAGGTTGGTTATACTGTCCGGTTTGACGATATGACTGGTCCAAATACACGAATCAAATACATGACTGATGGTATGCTGCTTCGGGAGGCCATTCTCAATCCAGAACTCACACGGTCAGTATACATTGTTGAGTACTTTAAAAATAATCAGACTGAGTTTAATGGCTACGGTACCTATAAAATTGGTTTCAAAGTATGCTCAGAATATACTCAAAACAATCAGCAGCATTCCTGTATGGTTGTCTTGAAATTAAGCTACAGTATAGTAAAGCTCATAAATAAGATAAATCTTCGAAAGCAGACAAAAACATGTTGCTTAATGCAATTTTGAACCCTATGAAGTGTTCTGTTGAATATTTTGGACATAATTTGATCGGAAGCCATTGCTGCCTTTGACAGAAATGACTTCCCATTAAATAAAGTCAGAAATATTCAACAGTACGCTTTATTTTTGTAAGTTATTCCTGTGCTGTACTGTACTGGTATTCATGGACACATAGCTTAAAATTGTAAAGGTTTTTTAGTGTTTTAATGGTCAAACCGGCCAAAGCTGTCGCTCTCTGAGCAATGTCCAGTTACAGGCCAAAATAGGGAGTATTTTTGAAAATCTACTCATAGAATGTCTGGCTTGATAATGGGACCAGTCATTCTAGTAGTAAATGTTCTAAAAGAATTTTCTCATGACCTGCAAATGGCCAAACAATATGAAAATATTTAGATTTTCTTGACCAAAATTGACCATTAAATGGTTAATTAATCAATAACCTTTACAGTGTGAATGATGATGATTGTGGTGTTAGTGCTGATGGTGAACATAATACTAGATCAAGTGATGAACGATTATAGTGCACAATTTAGGCTTCCATTTCTGGCTAAGCTTCACCCACGTTGTACATGTGTCAGACTTTATTTAAAAGTTTGAAACCTGAAATCCCACAATTTAAATTTCACGTTAACTGTATTGGTAAGCAGTGGAATATTTTGAAAGTATTTTGCATGACAGACATTTGCCACTTTGGTGGCAGACCGTAACACCAATTTAATTGTGATATCAAATAACAAGTGATCCATTTGATTATGATGTCAGATACTTGAGTGACAGATTGGATCCCTCCATCCATGATAGATATGATATACCTGACATTAACCCTTTAATGGTCAAGATTTCTCAAGAAATAAACAATCTTTGCTTAGTAAATGTCTATAATGTGCAAGACAAAGGAAAACTATTTTTGAAAAATACCACTGGTATGACTGGCTCGATAACAGAGTCAGTCATTCCAGTGATAACTTTTCAAAAATAGTCTTCTTTTGGTTGCCAAATTGAGATTTCTCAGGTCTACTGCCAAGGCTGTTTTTGGCCAGCTTGACCATTAAAGGTTAAAGATAATAATGCTATGCCTTCCCTCAGTTACAACGTTGTTATCCTGGATGAGGCTCACGAGCGCACAGTACACACTGATGTCTTATTTGGTGTTGTCAAAGCAGCACAGAAAAGTAGAGCCAACAAACATATGCCTTCCCTTAAGGTAAGCTGTGATGAGGTATTTATTATTGAGCTCACTTACTGCAGTGCAGTATGGCAAGGTCTTTACTTCTTATCTATTACACTTTTGTAATATGTACAGTACAGCTCAGAAATAACCTATTTCAACAACTTTACAAAACAAAATAATATGTACTATTGAATATTTTGAACATAATTGGATTGGCTACGGCAGAATTGTCTTCCAATCCAATTATATTCAAATTATTAAGCGGCACATTTCTTACATCGCGTTCAAAAATTGTACTAACTAACATATGTTTATGTTTTTGTCTTGAAAACATTTAAAGTTAGTTTAACTTGGTTAAATGTGTGTGTGTGTGTGTGCGTGTGTGCGTGCGTGCGTGCGTGCGTGCGTGCGTGCACATTTCAGATCTTCAGCTTGTGAGTAAGTGAGTTAAACTTTGACAGCGGGTCTCTAACTACAAGTTATTCACAGTAGAATATACCCTAACATGTTGCAATAAGCAGGTTCCTTACGGACTTAGCACGCGGGCTGGCCTAAAAATGTCTCCGTGTTTTTTGTTTGAACAAATTTAAGCATTTTAGGGCTACGGCTTGGTGTCTGGCAAGCAAATCTAGCGATGCCTTAAGTAGCAAGGCTTAAAATGTACAATAGAATATTGAACCTATTGTATTGAGTTTGGTTTCCTCCTGTCTGCACTGTGCTGTTAAAATATCTGCATATTCTGAAACAGATCATTGTGATGTCAGCCACAATGGATGTGGATCATTTCTCACAATATTTCAATGACGCACCTGTGTTATACCTGGAAGGAAGACAGCATCAAGTTCAGGTGAGATATATATATCGAGGAATCCAGTTTTAGCTATGCCCCGCCCATTTATAGCTAAGTTCCACCCACACTTTGCCCATGTTGTGATCGATCGATCCCTGCACTCTATGAATCTCAATTTCCAGAAAACTATACAGGTAAGGTATTGAATATTTTGAAACTAATTTGACTGGGTGCAGTTACTGCCTATCTTTATTAAATAGTAAAGACAAACAATTCATACAACTTGTCAGACTATTAAGTGTTTGTGATGGACTATATCGCGGCATTCATGACATAATTGATTATGATGTCAGCCTACATGTGATATAGTTGATTATGACATCATATGATTGACTGAGAAAATGGATTCCTTCATTGGTTTTTGGTATGTAGATATTCTAGAGCAATTCAATGCTCTTTACCTTGAAGCATGGTGTACATGTCGTGTAATACCGCCTTTAATGGTCTAGCAAGCCAAAACTTGACTTTTTCGTGCTCTTACAAGGGATCTCTATTTTAGAAATATTTTACCATTAAAGAGTTAACCAAATATTCTTTTATAAATAAGTGAAGGAATTCTTGCTTATCCATGTATTATATTAATATTTTGATCTGTTAATTTGCAAGTTTGGTAAAAAATTTGACATTTTGTCTTTGTAGGCCTCTTGGAATAATCTAAAAAAAAATTGTTGGAATTGCCTCTGTCAATCAACCCAATGATTTGAATTATGAATTATTAAAAAATATTCCTTTTGGATTTCCAATGGAAATTTCTCACGATCTCTACAAAGCTAGTTTTGAGTCTGGAAATTGTTCAGGTAGTAACGTTTAAACCCTTTGAGCCCTGAATATATTTTTACCGTCGCCACGTCCACTGAGTTTATACTAAAGGCATTGGCAAGAGATTAATTTTTAACATTATACATAGCCCATATACCCGAAAGGCCGTTGTTCTGGCCTCAGTGAGAAAGTAGATCAATTTACCTGAAAGGCCGCAAAATCGGTTTCCATGTATGTATGCATAGGTTTTTAGCGCACCTGACATGAAGGGCCAAGTGAGCTTATTCCATGGCGTCCGTCCATCGTCTGTCGTGTGTCGGTTAAATTTTTCTTCAAAAGCCTACCGCATTTTGCTTAATAGTAGCCTAGGCTTCTATTAGGACAAGAGGCGTTCAATTTCCAACCCACCATCTCTGAGAAAGGGGGTGGGCTTATATTAGAGAGTTTTCTGAAAAAAGTTATCTTAGAGCATAGGCTACTATTAAGCGAAATACGGTACTCCTCATTAACCGCTTGGCTGATTTTAATCAAACGTGCCTGGCAGGATCATAGGGTGGTAGGTTTCAGAACTTGTATACAGAATCTTGGATTTTCTGAAAAAAGCTTACTACTCCTCATTAACCACTTGGCTGATTTCAATCAAACTCAGTGGGAAGGATGCTAGAGTAGTATGCTTCAGAACTTGTATACAGAATTTTGATTGGACAATTTTTTCAGCGCCCATCTTGAATTTTCCGAAAAATGGCGGGAAATTGTTTAAAATGCTACTACTCATTAATTGCTTGGGCTATTTCAGGTAGACTTGGCTGGAATGATCTACGGTGGAGGTCTCAGGACTTGTATACAGAATATTGATTGGTCAATTATTCTGGTGGCCATCTTGGATTTTGTGAAAATCAGTTAAAAGCCTACTCATTAGCCACGTGGGCGATTTCAAGCAAACTCGGTTAGAAGGACTCGGTTAGAGTGGTAATCTTCAGAACTTGTATACAGAATTTTGAAAGGTCAATATTTTCGTTGGCCATCTTGAATTTTCCGAAAAATGGCAGGAAATAGTTTAAAGTGCTACTCCTCATTAACTGCTTGGACAGTTTCAACCAGACTTGGCTGGAAGGATACTAGGCTAGTAGATTTCAGAATTTGTATACAGAATTTTGATTGGTCAATTTTTTCTGGTGGCCATCTTAGATTTTTTTTTAATTTTGGGAAATCGGTTAAAAGGCCTCATTAACCGCTTGAACGATTTCAAGCAAATGTGACTGGAAGGACCCTAGGGGTGTGTGCTTCAGAGCTTTTATGCAGAATTTTGATTGGTTAATTTTTCGGTGCCCATCTTACATTTTCGGAACAATTGCTGGAAATCATTTAAAACGCTACTTCTCATTAACTGCTTGGAAAATTTCAATCAGCCTTGGCTGGAAGGATCCTATGTTGGTAGGATTCAGAACATGTATACAGAATTTTGATTGGTCAATCTTTCTAGTGACCATCTTGGAAATTTTTTGAAAATCATTTAAAAGCTAGGCTACTCCTAATTAACCGCTTGGCTGATTTCAACCAAACTCAACTGGACGACCCTAGTCTGGTACACTTCAGAACTTGTATACAGAGTTTTGACTGCTTGATATTTTTGGGTGGCCATCTAGGATTTTTCGGATAATGGGAATTCATTTAAGGCGCTATTCCTCATTAACCCCTTGGACAATTTAATCAGAATTTGCCTGAAAAGATGCTATAGTGGTATCCTCCTGAAAATCTGTTACAAATTTTGATAGGGCAATGTTTTGGTGGGCATCTTTGATTTTCTGAAAATTATCCAGAACCATTTAAAAATGGAACTCCTTAATCAATAAACCAATTTCAACAAAATTTGGGCCGAACGATAGTAGGCTTCAAAATGTCAAATGAGAATCTGGATTGGTCTATTCTTTTTGGTGGCCATCTTGGATTTTCCGAAAATTATCCATCGTCTTTGAATGCAAATAGTTCAGATGCTAATGGTCCAGGTGAGCGTCACAGGCCCTTGGGCCTCTTGTTTATATGATGTCAGCTTATAGCCATAGGTATGTGCAGCACCTGAATTCCATCCTTTCGGTTATATGGACTTTCTCACTGAGGTCTGAATTCCGGCCTTTCAGGGTTAAAGGGTTAATATTTAGTACATATAGAGATTTTTTTTTCCCTCAATGTGCTCAAGGGAGATAATTTAGTAATTCACTGAAGACATTTATTTACAAGTAGGGAGAACTAGTAATTAGCTTTAATGTGGCATGATACATGTAGGTAAGCAAGCCAGTCGTAATTTTAATGGTAATTAAGGTGGTAGATTCATAGCGTTGCATGATAGCTTCCATTATCCACAGGTATGCATTCTACAACGTGATTACTGGTCAAGGTCAGAGACATGGCACAATCTTTGGGCATTTTGCCTTGCTGTACTCCATGGAGTCAACACCGTATTTAGAGATTTGATCCCATTCCTGCATCAGATGTGGATTTCATCCAACTTTCCAATTGGGGAAATTTTCCAATGGATGAAATTTCTCTGTCGACAGAAATTTGATTGGTTAAAATTGTAATTTTGTCATGTGACTTTGCTCAAGAGAGAAATTTCTCTGATGTATAAGTTTTTTTAAGCATTTTGCCTTGCTGTACTCCATGGAGTCAACACCGTATTTAGAGATTTGATCCCATTCCTGCATCAGATGTGGATTTCATCCAACTTTCCAATTGGGGAAATTTTCCAGTGGATGAAATTTGTCTGTCGACAGAAATTTCATTGGTTAAAATTGTAATGTTGTCATGTGACTGCCCAAGAGAGAAATTTCTCTGATGTATATGTTTTATGAAATGCACCTCAGATTTCTATTTGGAGTATAAGCTTTTAGAATGCGGGAGTGTAGTCGCTTCAAATTTGATTCACCTTTTGACAAGACCATTCCCGTCATTCCATTTCAGTAAAATCTATCCATATTAATCAGAATTATCTCACTTGAATATCTTACAATTCATAAAAAGACGAGAAAGGATGCATGACTTTCTATCTCTAGAAAGAATGGATGAGTGTGACAAATCCTCATGTGGGACTACATTTCTGCAGAATTCATCGATGTCCACTATTAAATTATTTCTCATGATAGACTGCATGAGAATGTGTCACAAGTCTGATTTCCACAATGTAACTTTAAATATTTCTGTGGATGTGCCTCAAATTTGGTATGTGAATATCTCCAGGCAAGATCACATTTGAGACGGTGTTTTGGCTAAGTCTGTCTATAGTCGCCTGCATTAACTATTTAACCCTTTAATGGTCAAGCTGCCCATAACCGGCCTCTGCAGTGGTCTTGGGAATGTCTATTTGCAGGCCAAGAAAAGACTATTTTAGAAAATTTACCTCTGGAATGACTGGCTCAATGACCGAGCCAGTCATTACAGTAAAAAATTTACAAAAATAGTTTTCTCTTGGCCTGCAAATGGACATTCAATAAGAAAACTTTTAGATTTTTTTCACAAAATTTGACCATTAACGGGTTAATGTTCAAACTTTCTCAAGAAAATTGAAATTTTTGCTTAAGTGTCTGACTGCTGCAAGCCACCAGACAATACCGGTAATTTCCAGTGGGCAATAACTCTGGACCTACTAAATATTTTGAAAACAATTTGACTGAAAGTTGTTGGCTTATCCACCAACAGCTTTCAGTCATATTGTTTTCAAAATATTCAGCACATCCAGAGTTAAACCCCACCAAATATGTATTCTACTTCGAATAATACTTACCAGATGTACTATTATGATAATATCTATTATCTAGTCTAGCTCAAAATAAACAATTAAAACTCTGCACTCTCCTGGTCCTGCCCATACTGTGTCCGGGAATACCATAGCCGCAGGTACCGAGTCAATTCCCAATCACAGTCAGATTCGTCTATTTTGCGCTTTTGGAAAGTCGCGTTTTCTAGAGCTAGATTAATTGAGACAATTAAGGAGTTTAGCGAGCGTGTATTACGTGGTTATCGGTGAACTCATGGAGGAATTGGGAAAATCATCACAGGGGCAGGTTGTATCAATCTAGAATTTATACATTCGTGCCATAATGACTGTTTGAAATTTCCTTAAATTGGCACATTGTTTTAAAATGTTAGCCATTGTTGGAGTCGCTTCTGTACCCGTTAACTTTTAGTTTTATTCGGGTACTCGGTTAATTTTCTCTTGCGACTCGGTTCCTCTAAAGATGGATGCGCCCTTGGCCAAGATGGCGGCGCCCATGAATTATGTCGTTCTTGGCTTGGTGTGTCTATGCACTCTGTTTATCGCCGATATTAGCTTTCGCTTCATTGTCGAGGGTGTTTGTAGCGATCGGCGATGTAGCCTTTGTTATTTAACGTTAGTTAAAGGCTGAGTTGTGTGTTTTTAAAAATTTTACTCAAGAAAAGTTTCAAATATTTCCTGCCTAAGAACTTGATTATCATTAATTTAAGAGAAAGTTAATGTGTTTAAGAGATCTTAACTATCAAGTTGATTGTGCGTATTGCTCGTTATCATTTGTCATGTGCAGCGTTTTAATTTTTCTCTGTTCGCAGAAACTGACGAATCCGGATACGTTGTGCCAAAAGTGCAACCGGTTCATGAAACGGAAGTATTTGGGACATCACTGCGTGGCATGCACCCAGTGTAAGGTCGGGAGCCCTTGTGATGTGTGTGTGAAGTGGTCGTCGGCAATGGTGGCAGAGTTCGACAGGGATCGGCGTGCGAGACTGGAGAGGATCGCGAAGGATAAGGCAGCGAAGTTGCAGCAGGCGTCGTTGATGGGACTGGAAGGTCGGCTGAATGACAGGATGGATTCAGCTCTGGGCGTATGGGCAGCCCAGTTCAAGGCAATGTTTGAATCATTGCAGTCCACGGTCCCGGTGATGCAAGCTGGTGCAGGACAACCATTAGGTGGTCCGGCTAGTTCTGCTGAGGGTCATGCACCTGCCCCTTCTCTGTCCTTGGCTCAAGAGCCAACGCTAGAGGAGGAAGATTTGTTGTTGATGGAAGATTCCGGCATGCCGGATCTTTCGAAGACGTCAATGCCCGGTACGTCCCAGGGGTTGCTCTCGGGATTAGTACAGGTTTGCCAGGCGGATGGTGATGTCGACGTTCCGTCGGGCATTTTCCATCCGCTATTTGTGCAACTGGAGGGGTCGGCGGAGCCGTGTTTTGCGGTTCCTGCTGGTATCCCGGCGGCGTTAGGTGCGGCTCCTATCGGAATGCCGTCGCCTGCCACAGGAAAAGCGGTCGGGGTCCCGACTCCCGTGCTGGAGCCGATGGACTGCGGAGAATCCGGGTCTGGCGATTCGCTAGACACCGGTGCCGCTGGTAGTCGCGCTATGGATGCGCTCTGTCTTGGCAGAGACGTGTCGCATAGCGCTCAGCATGGATCGTCGGTGGGCCTCTCATCTAAGGGAGAGAGGGAGGATGAAAACGGGAGTTCGTTGATGGACGAGTCCGTTTTTTGCACCAAAGCTGAATGGGTGCAGGTCCTCGGGTGGATGACCAATCGTCTCGGGTTGGCATCTGATCTGGGATCTCAGCGCGATCCGGCGATGGAACGGATGTCAGAGCGAGCGGCTAGCGCTCTGTCAAGTGGCTCTTCTGCCATGCCGACACTCCCATTGGACACGCAGACTTCCGACATGCTGGAAGTTGCGGCATACGGTCTGGTTCAGCCAGACTATGCGTTGCCAAAGGCCCCGAAGGGGATAAGGAGTAGGGTCCGTTTTCCGGAGCTGGCCTATCATCAGTACGCCCGGGTTCCACGGCTTTCCGTTGCGGAACGAGAGGCTCTGAATAGGCCGTTGGCTGGGAAAGCTAAGGGACGCTCGCGTCCTTTGGTTTCCCAGACCAACAAAGACCTGTTCAATGAGCTCACGCTCATTGAGGATGCGGCGAGGGCAGCCATGGCTGCGCTGTCGCACGGGTGTACTGTCCTGCAGGGTATGCTGGACTGCACGGCGGATGGTGGACAGGTGCCAGAGGCTGCTCCTGGCGTTGTTCGGGACACCATGCGCCTGTCTCAGGATTGTCTGGCCAGGGTGATCACTAGGACATTGGCCGAGCGGCGGAGAATGGTTCTCGATTGTGTAGAACCAGGACCAGAGATGAGGGCTGCATTGTCTTCTGCGCCTTTCATAGGTCCAGGCTTATTCGATGGCTCGGCACGATAAGCTCTCTCCAAAGTCGCTTCAATGGTTGCAGAGCAGGAGGTAGTCGGCAAGTCGTGGAAATCGACTAAGAGGACACAGCCGCAGCAGTCCTACAAGCAACATCGCCAGGAGCAGCAACGACAGCGTCCTTCTGGCCGTGATGCCCATAGGCCATCCGGATCACAAGGACCTGGCCGTTCATCCTCATACAAGTCCTCTAATAAGAGGCCGTATGAGGAAGACAGGAAGGGTGGCGGTTCGGGCCGCAGCGGTTACCGTAAGGATAGCCGTGGCGGCGGTTCCGGACCGTCGTACTACAAGAAACCGAGGGGCGGCTGTGGGGCTCGTTCCTGACGGGTTTCCGGCGGAACCTGTACCGGTGGCTTTGGAGGCGAATGGAGTCGAGAATCTTCACCCAAGCGACTTAGCATCTTATCGGCCAATCTTGACCGACAGCTGTGTGCAGATTCCATCCGTCGGAGGCAGACTTCAATTATTCCTAAACCAATGGGAACAGGTCGTGCGCGACTTTAGTTTGTCAGTGGATAAGTAACGGCTACGATCCGGACTGGCTCATCCATCAATCGTTAGTTCCGTTAACCTCGACTCCAATATGGACTCCTGTTCCAAGGGAATCAGATCGTCTAGACGCCATTCGGTCAGAAATAGAATCTCTTCATCAGAAGAAGGCGATTCATCTAGTCAAAGATCAGTCTTCACTGGGCTTCTATTCGATCATGTTCCTCGTTCCGAAGCGTACCGGAGGATGGAGAGCAATTCTCAATCTCAAACCGTTGAACAAGTTTATTCTTTCTCCCAAATTTCAGATGGAGACGGTAGCAGCAGTAATGACAGGGCTGAGGAAAGGCATGTGGGGAGTGTCAATAGATCTGAAGGATGCATATTTTCATATTCCAATGTCAATTCCTTTTCAGAAGTACCTTCGCTTTGCATTCCAAGACAATGTTTGGGAATTCAATGCTCTCCCGTTCGGCCTGACCACAGCTCCGAGGGTCTTCACCAAGGTGGTTCTCGCCATGACTTCTTTACTTCGCAGGAGAAACATAGCTGTTCACACTAGGGTTGGGCGATTTTTCGAAATTATCGTCAATATCGCGATATACCGAATACCGATACCGAAATCGTCATAAATTGGAAAAATCGTAAATATCGTCAATACCGACAGGACGATATTGCACTTTTAACTGTGAGAATAATATAAATAATTAAGTTAGAAATGTCATACTCTTACCTCTATTCGGTCCAGTAATAGTCTTTAAGTAATAATCCAGTCTTTGTCTAAGGTAATAAAAACTGAATAAACTCCAAAATAATCTGTGCTCATTTAATTCATGGTTTGTTTGCGCTAATAAAATGATTTAAAGTACAAAATTTTGTTGTTCACTTTTCATAATTACACAAATAGACGACGCCATGTTTTTTCTTGCCTCATTCTGAGTATTAGTCAGTGGGGAATACCATTTGCACTACCCACATTCCATTCTGATGACGTCATTACTACAGGTCAAGCTATGTATCCATTAGTCATTGATCTGCATGGTTAAACATTCTTCTAACCATGAAAGATTTAAACTTTAAAACTTTTGAGGTCGATAGGAAACCACACACACTTAATCCCTTATCAATACCACAGCTTGGAACGGTGGGTGAGGGGGAAGTTAATCTCTTGCTTTACCGTTATACGTTTTTATGTAACTTTATACAATATATATAGCATTTTTAAACGAATCAGATCAAAATTCATTATGGATTTATTCTAAGTGAGAGACGTCCTTAAAATAAAGAATTTAGGCCTAATTATTTCCAGTCTTCTATCTGTTGTGGCAGTCTTGGCTGCAGAGTTAACTGGGTTAATTTCACACATCCCGGCTACGCCTTGAGATCAATGGATAAACCCGCTAAGTAGTGAGCGAATTTGAATAGGTCTACAATGGGGCAAATTAGTATTTAATATTACAGACCAAATAAAATCTGATATGATTGTTTCCAGTCTTCACGCTGGTTCTCGTTCAAAATCATGCAGTGTTATTTTATTAATTAGCGGCGGGCGTGATAACAGCTGTCGGAATTCTGCAGTGTGAATTCTGATTGCTTCAAGTATGATACGGCGGCCAATCAGATTTCGCTCAGCGGAATTCCTTTCTGCACAATGAAGTTAATGCGTATTCCTTGCTCAATCTTTTGACAGTTGTCGTGAGGTAAAGATAACACAAAATATAACACAAGAACAGAAGAAAATCCTTTATTTTTCTTATTTGTGATGAATACGACTAGTTGCATTACATTCGTTGCTTTAAACTGTATATTGAAGGTTGTAAAAGTGTGGAATTTCGTGTATTAAATATGCGGAAATGGCAATCATGGCGTCTCAATTTATGGTTTCAATGCACCAAATTTAATGAAAATAACTTGCAGACGCCACCAATTAGAAATACATGCTATTCTATGTTTACACCCTAACTCCACACCCCACCCAAATGACGATATATCGTGATACCGCGGTATTTTAATGAGATACCGATATCGTCATGCCTTGAGCAATATCGCCCAACCCTAGTTCACACGTACATAGACGACTGGCTGCTAAAGGCGGGGAATCCAGTCACTCTGCACAGCAATCTGCAGGTGGTCCCAGCCTTATTAAAGGACCTAGGATGGATTGTGAATCTAGAGAAATCAGAACTGACTCCATCCCAGGAGTTTGTTTATCTGGGAAGCTTTTTCAATCTCAGGGACGGCGTAGCTTTTCCAGCGGAGAGTAGAGTCAAAAGCCTGATTGCAGTTTCGGTTTCTCTAGGAGCCTATCTGACGGCGAGCCAGTTTCTCAGGATACTGGGGTTACTAGTATCTCTGGAGAAGGTGGTTCCATATGTGGCACTCAGGCGCAGGCCAATTCAGATGTATCTAATGTCATTCTGGTCTCAGAAAACGGATCCGTTATCTCTGAGGATACCAGTCAAAGAACCATTGATATTCCACCTTCAGTGGTGGTTATCCGAACAGAATCTCCTGCGAGGTGTTCCTCTACAACCTCCTCAACCTCAGACGTCCATCTTCACGGATGCATCGTTGACGGGTTGGGGAGCGGTATTGGACAGTCAGTCAGTGTCAGGGGAATGGGATCGGACCAATGCGCAGAAACATATCAATGTGCTCGAACTATTAGCAGTGGTATTTGCACTGCGAAAGTTCGAGAGTCTAATTCAAGACAAAGTTGTCCTAATAAGGACAGACAACTCAACAGTGGTGTCTTATTTGAACCGCCAGGGCGGGACGAGATCACCAGAGTTGTGTATGATAGTTTGGAACCTTCTGCTGTGGTGCCAAGAGAGGAATATTATTCTTCGGGCAGCACACATTCCAGGAAGATTGAACATCCTAGCGGATGCTCTCAGTCGAAGGACGGTTTGTCGTCCGACGGAATGGCAGCTCAACCAATCGGTAGCGGAGGTTCTATTCAAACACTGGGGCAAGCCAAATGTCGACCTGTTTGCTATGAATCAAAATGCAAAGATGGTCACTTACGTGTCACGATCCCGGACCCGCTAGCCTTAGCAGTAGACGCACTGGCGATAAGTTGGGAGGGAATGTACATGTATGCGTACCCTCCAACAATTCTCATCCCGAAAGTTCTGGCAAAGATAAGAGAGGGGATGTGCCAAGTACTACTGATCGCCCCGTATTGGCCAGGCCGATCATGGTTTACGGATCTGCTGGACCTTCTGGTCTGCAATCCAATCTCTCTGCCAGACGCAAGAGATCTAATCTCTCAGAACAAAGGTCTGTACCTTCACGACAGACCAGAAATGTTCAGATTGACTGCATGGATGTTGTCAAGCAGCATGCAATTGAGGGTGGCTTTTCTGAGCAAGCAGCGAAGTTTGTTGCTTCAGCCAGAAGAGATTCAACCACAAAGACATATAATTATAGAATCAACAAATTTGCACAGTGGTGTGAGAGAGGAGATATTGATCCCTTTTCTGCATCTGTTCAACACGTAGCAGATTTTATCTGTCATTTATACGAAGTTGACAAACTTGTACCTTCTACCCTAGCAGCATATAAGTCTGCATTAGCTTCAGTCATTCCCAGTCTCACTATTGAAGGAGTGGAGAATGACACCTTGAATGAAGTTATCAAAGGAATGAGCAATCTGCGACCTAGACAGCCAATTCCTATCCCATCATGGAATCTATATCTTGTTCTACAGGTTTTAGGACAGGCTCCTTTTGAACAGATTAGATCTATTGATATTAAACTGTTAACTATTAAATCAGCTTTCTTGGTTGCAGCAGCGTCGGCGAGAAGGAGAAGCGAAATCCATGCACTTTCTGCCGAACAAGACCGTTTTGTCGTCACGGGTGAAGGTTTAAGACTACTTCCGTGTCTTTGTTTCCTGGCAAAGAATCAGTCACTTAAATATCCAGGACAGCCGATCAATTTGCCAAGTTTAACTAGACATGACCCAAACTGTTCTGTTTGGTGTCCTGTCAGATGTCTTAAAATGTATAAGAAACGTACTAATGAGTGGAGAGATGACCCGAAATCTCTGTGGTTATGTCTTAAAGCTCCCCATTTACGTGCCTCGAAAGATACTATTTCTCGTTGGATAGTTGACGCTATTAAGATGTCACACAAAATCGCTACAGGAAAGCAAATTGATCATGCGAATGCACATCAGGTCCGAGCACTAGCAGCATCATCGGCCCTTTATAAGGGTGTCTCATTAGAGGAGGTGATGTCTGTAGCACAATGGCAGGCCGAGTCGTCATTCACTGATTTCTACCTTCGCGACATCTCCAGCTCACTTAATCCGGTAGCCGTCGCCAATCTGTCGAACCTAAACTAAGCCACTTCCGACCACTACTTCGCACACATCACTAAAGTCTTCCGCCTACACTGAACAAACGCTATGCACATGACTGAGTACGACCGTGGATTGGGCCGAGCTCCTGTGATGATCAAGAAAAGATCAAGCACTCAAAATGGTGAGTGTTTACATCAATTAAGTGACTATAAATATGTTTACTTACAGTCGAAATACCAGACTGCTTAGGTAAATAGTCTGGTACAAGAGTATTCTTATCCTATCAACCAGACATTAGACTCATTCCAATTTGAAAATCTAGTCGATATACTGATATTTTTTCAAAGTTAGAAGTTGTAGTAGCTTCTTTGCACTCTACTGGACTGCCCTAGCTGAGACTTGGGGCTGACACGGGTCTGGTGGGTGTTGCATCCCCAGTGACAGCCCTCTGAATTTTGTGCGGACAAAAGAGGGGGGGAGCGCGGTCTAGACCATGGAAGGTTAGCACTCTATGAGTCAGATAGCAGAACCCAAGCGTATGCCAGGGTTCTAGTCTCTTCACAACCTTCTCTGTTGGATGGTAGTTGAGTGCTGGTTCGAGCCTCACCTCCTCCCACCGGCATTTTCTGGCTGTCGAAATCCGGAGTTTATCATAATAGTACATCTGGTAAGTATTATTCGAAGTAGAATCAAAAAAGCATCCGCTTTTGTTTCTACGAGAATTCTTAATACTTACCAGATGTACTATGGCCCTGTCTCAGCCGCCCCGCTGAGGTGAGGCTGAGCTGCTTTCGCAGTTTGCCAAGGCGAACATAAGACGAATCTGACTGTGATTGGGAATTGACTCGGTACCTGCGGCTATGGTATTCCCGGACACAGTATGGGCAGGACCAGGAGAGTGCGGAGTTTTAATTGTTTATTTTGAGCTAGACTAGATAATAGATATTATCATAATAGTACATCTGGTAAGTATTAAGAATTCTCGTAGAAACAAAAGCGGATGCTTTTTTGAGTCTGCAGAAATTCAGCAGGCAGACAGTTAATGAATGTCCATTTGCATGCCAAGAGAAGACATTTAAAAATTTTAACTGGAATAACTAACCATAATAAAGATGCTCACTAGGGATGCGCGGTTTGGCTTACAGCCATATCGGTTTTGATATGACTTCATATCAGTTTTAACCGAATATTGGTTTTATGGACATGAGACAAAAAATTTAAATGATAAAAAATAGCATGAAAACAGAATGTATTTTCACGCTCTGATACAGTCGTAACGTTTTACGCCTTTAAAGCTTAATATACCTTATAATATCCCTCATCGCGGGAGTGAAATTATTAATTAGACCGCCTAAATATTAAGCACAGTTACATAAACATCGTTTATTTTGTCAAAATTAATCATAAATCAGTAAAACAGGTTGCGAAAAGACGTAGCCTAATCACGTAATTGTAATCTCCCTTTCTTCTTTCATTTCCAATTCGGCCCGAGGACGAAATCATGCCTTGAAGAAAATATTAACTGTAATATTGCGAACGCGAATTTAATAAGTTAATATGATATTGTGTATAGAAGATAACGTTTTAAAAACGGTTTGAGTAATAATTTTATTTAAAATTATATCCTAATCAGCAAAATGTATTCAGCATTATATTTATTGGCGAGATTTTTATGCATTCGGGCGATTTAGTTTTGGGATGACTGCATTATGTTAATTAGCCGGTGATGTAAATAAAATGGATGCCGTTGTTTAGAAATGTTTTCCCCGATACAAATTTCAATGACAAATTCCCGCATTAGTATTGTGTTTTATATTGCAAATATATCTGAGACTACCAGAGAAAAGACGAGTGGATATTTATTTAATTAATTCGCTGCTTGATTTCCCTCGGCGTACCAGCGAGTTACATGGATTTACACAATATGCGCAATCGGGGCCACGTTCAATTATTAGTTGCCCCGAACGTAGCTTAATTGAAAGTATGGCCATTATTATTCATTACGCTTTTCATGCTCATTAGTATCTTTTATTTTTAACAATCCTGATATGAAAAACCGAAAATATGTTCATATTCGGTTTTTTGATATTTATTTTTTATAATCGGTTATGAAACCGTCAGTGTGGGATATCGGTTTTAAATATGGTATCAGTATATCGCGCAGCCCTAATGCTCACCCAGATGAAATGGCACGTAATGCATCCAGAACACAACATTACTTACAGCCTGAACAGAGGTGACCAGGTTAGCATGGTGCGGAAGCATTAGATTATGTATGACCTGTACTGTATCCGTTTGCCCTAAAGACTGGGCGTCTGTCCTTCCAGCAGTTGTCCTTTGTTGTCATAATCTTCGGTCTCAAATATTTGTTTATAGAATATTCTGTTAACATATGATTTTCTTGACCTACCACTAGGTGTTCTATGCGAAGAAGAGTCAGAGTGACTACTTGTTCTCGGCCATCATCACAGTATTTCAACTTCATAAAGACGAACCGACTGAGTAAGTAATGAGAGATATAGGGCAAACTTGAACAGACATGTCATGCGTCACATTTCTGATATTATTAGTTAGTCGCTGTAACAATTTTGAAAGTCATTTGGCTGAATGTTGTTTCTGCTTTAAGATAATTTTCCCCTTGATGTAATATGTAGGACAAGATGCAGTTAAGAATGTCTATGCCAGACACTGGATGAGCAGAATATGGTTCCCAAAAACACATGGTTGCTTGATGCAATAAATATGTTGTAGTAAGTAGATTTTGTGACCAATTGAGGAATCCAATCTGTCAGTCAAGTATCTGTTATGTCACTATTTATCTGATGTCATTATGATGATGATGTATCTATCTCTGTCACAACCACCGAAGTCTGTCAAGTGGATGATTTGTTTGTCTTTGAAAAATGTACAATTAAAAAAATAATCTGAATATTTTGACACTAATTTCAATGGGCACTGTTGCTGAGCACCTAGTCAAGTTAGTTTCAAAATATTCAACAGACAACAGCTTACCTGTATAGCTACCTTGAAATTGGGATTATGTGAATTCAGAATTCAAAGTATATAAATCGATCCCAACATGCGCAATGCAAGGGAGGAGCTTAGCTAGAGATGGACGTGGAATAGCTAAAAATGGATTCATCCATTGACTCCTAGATGTGATATTTACAACAGGCTACAGGCAAGCATGTCTATACTGTAGTTTCCAAAAACATGTGGTTGCTTAATGTAATTAATTTCTTTTAGTAAGTATGTTTCGAGACCAATTGATAAAACGATGACAATTGGATTTAGCTAAATTTGACTATAATATCTGTGGTGAATATTTCGAAAACTGTTTACCAAACTACTTTAATTTCTGATAGATTGTATTGAAAACGCGTAGCTGGCTGTATATTTAGCTCCATTGCTGCCAGTGTTCTGTGAATTTAGTATGCGTGCTGTCTTACAATTGATTTTATCCAGGAATATTGTCACATGTGTCTCAATGTGTCAATGACAGCTCTCAGCATTGTTGCAACCACTGCTTAAAGTTAATTAAAAATATTCAACAACTTACTTCTTGAGAAACTGGTTAAAGGTGCATATTCACACCAGAAGGATTGAAAATAAAATTGTTAAAATTGCATACTTTTATAAGCTTAAATTATATGCCTATGTGTCATGAAACGAAATAAATCTTAACATATGATGATTCCATGCCATATAAATTAATATAATTTATTAAGTTGTGAAATTGAAATAGAGGCACAGGCCTCTATTTCAATTTCGCAACTTAAAAAATTATATTAATTTATATGGAATGAAATCATCATTTGTTAAAATTTATTTCGTTTCAATACATCTAGCCACATAATTTAAGCCCCTAAAAGTATTCAATTTTAATAATTTTATTTTCAAGCACTTAGTGTGAATGTGCACCTTTAAAAGGTGTTAGTAAACACCTGATTGTTGTTATATTTCTTATATTAACTTTGCAGACATGATATTCTTGTCTTCCTGACTGGGCAAGAAGAGATTGAATCTGCTGTGAATTCTATTCGTGAAATTGCCAAAATCTCTGACGATATTCCAAATCTGGTAGTCTATCCATTGTTTGCGGCTCTTCCTCCACAACAGCAGCTGAGGGCATTTCAGCCTGCACCGAAGGTAGGCGAATGCTCTTGGCTTAAAAATCAGATCATCCTGATAACCCAAAGCTCGTGGAAATCTGCCAGAACTGTTTGGGCATTAACCTACCGTGTGGAAGAATAACAATAGAAGGAGCCATCTCTAACTATGCCCCAGCCATTTCTAGCTAAGCTCTATCCATGTCTAGCTAAGCTCCACCCATTTCTAACTGTGCCCCAGCCATTTCTAGCTATGCCCCACCCATTTCTAGGTCAGCTGCACCGATTTTGTATGTGCGTTTGAATTGATTTTAACACTTAGGACCATGAATTTCAAGAATCTCAATTTCAAGGTAAGATGTTGAATATTTTGAAACTAATTTGACTGGGAGCTGTTGTAACAAATATTCAACAGCTGAAATTGTAATTTCACAAAAGACATAAGATTCAAACTGTTACTGTCAGACCTTTTCCCCTTTCATGTCAGATTGACACTTGATTATGATGTCAGTTAATCAGGATATATTTGATTATGATGTTGGATACTCGAGTGACTGATTGGATTCCTCCATTTGTATCCAATGATTGCATGGATACAATAAACTAACAATTATACAGTAAAGAAAGAGATCATATTCTGCGGCTATTGATATGAAACATTTGCCATTGTAATTTCACAAAAGACATAAGATTCACTCTGATGTAAAAATTTCAAATTTTCAAATTAAATTAAGAGATGAACTGGTGTTCATTTTTCAACAAATTTGGTGGAAGATGTTGCTGTCATCCACCAAAATTGTTGAAAAATATACACCAGTTTCTTTGCTATTGACGCAGTAAAAGATAGAATATTGACAACAGAGTGGTAAGGGTTAAATACAGTCTTGCTGCCTTAGGCAGATTTCCCTCTTAAGATATTTTGGGGGGAAGTTTTGACCGACCCAAATATTTCTTCCCACCCATGGTGAGTACATGTAGATTCGTTCTGCATCATCATGATGAAAAAAGACCCATACTGGATCAACTAACTACAGAGCACAGAACTTCTATGAATCATCCACTGATTGAGGGATACCCTTATATGACCCAGCCCTTTTTGTTCCCCCTTCCTGACGTTATATGAAACTGGTATTTATGAACTGAACTGGATTCTGAATCCTTAGATGATTTATTTAACTTTCAATATCTTGACAATAATTGTTAGATAGATAAATCTTAAAATAATTTGCGATCTATGGATTATAAATTCAGCTGCGAAATGTTTTGTGTTTTTATAAAAAATGGTATTTTTCGTTGTTTTCAGGGTTGTAGAAAAGTGATTATATCTACAAATATAGCTGAGACATCCGTAACAATACATGGTATCAAATTTGTCATCGACACAGGAATGGTTAAAGCCAAGTAGGTAGCGGTGAATAATGATAATAACAATCACGATGATGATGATGACGATGATAATAATAGATTGCGGACCATCCTCTTCGTGTTTTTGTCATACTTTAATTTCAGCTTTTCCATATGTTTTAAAAATATTTGTCCAATGTTGTGGAATGCTAGTCTATGGTAGCAGCGATTCTTGTGTTAAACCTTTAGGCAAATCAGATTGTTAATTTCTGAGACACAGCTGTAGACAGTCAATCCTACTGACAGACAGACAGACAATTTGTGTCCGCTTTGTTCAAAAGTTGCAATCCAATGGAGGAATCCAGTTTTATCTATGCCCCACCCATCTTTAGCTAAGCTCCACCCACACTTCGCCCATGTTGGGATCAATCAAACCCTGAACTCCCTGTCTATCAATTTCCAGAAAACTATACAGGTTAGCTATTGGATATTTTGAAACTAATTTGACTGGGTGCTGTTGCTGCCATTGGCAGCAACAACGTCCAGCTAAATTAGTTTCAAAAATATTCAACAGCATGTTTATTAAATATTAGACACAAATTGTACAACAACGTTTAGTCCATCATCAATTAAGCGTTCGTGACAAACTTAGCTACATTATTCATGACGTAATTGATTATGACGTCATCCTACACGTCATGTAGTTGGTTACGATGTCATACGATTGAGTGAGAAACTGGAATCGTCCATTCACTTCGATTTCATGGATACCCTGTGAGGAGAATGATACTGGGATTATGTTTCAGCAAGATCCATTTATATTGAGTAGAGTTAGTTATCCCTCTTGACAAAACATACAATTTAGTTTTAGGAGCCTAACTCTAGAAAGGCAAATTGGCTTCAGATCTGGTGTGATACCGTGTGACAAGATGTTAGAGGGGATTGTGTTTCACCGAAATACATCTATATTCACCAACGTTATCCCCCTTACAACTAGAAATTTTTTATATACATCCACCATGTTTCTCGAGCATGATTCTAGAACGCCTGCACTGATTCACTTCAAATTTGGTACATGGTTTGGCTGCCTCCAGAAAACATAAAACCAGGCTACCAGTTCTATTTAACTGTAGAACATGTATGTGGGTTCATGTTAAATTTGGTACAATAATATCAAGGTCAGACCTTCGTCCATTTTCTGGAAGTGTACTTAAGTATAAAAATGTGTATGTAAATCACATAAGTCCATATTCACCCAAGTTAGAAGATATTTAGGCACCTCTTCATCATCTAAATAGGAGGTAGTGTTAGATGGGGGCCATAAGTTACTGGTAGATGCTTATGTGAATACAGCATACATTAACATTATTCTTAGGGCATTCTTTCCATTTAACTCTTACCACTCTGATGTCAAAATTTTTAATTTTCAAGTTAATTTAAAAGATTAACTGGTGTTTGTTTTTCAACAAATTTGAAGGAAGATGTTGCTGTCGTAGATGCCAACATCTTCCACCAAAATTGTTAACAAATGTACACCAGTTTCCTTTGCTATTGGCAATGGAAAAAAATAGAATATCCCCATCAGAGTGGTAACGGTTAAGTTCATGGAATCGAATAAAATATTAAAAATAATATGATTTTAATCATTAACCAAAAATTTGCCAATTCTCATGTCTATTAGCCAGACTTCGGTTTTACTAGTATTTGGCTAATTGGTAGGTACATGTAAATGTGCTTGGTGGCATTCTGGTCAGATGAGTCAATTATCTCCTCTGAAACAAATCAATATCTCGAAATAGAAAGATTCCATGGTCTCATTTTGAAATTGGTAGGGCATAGATTCCAGGTAAGAGGCTGAGAGAACCCTTGTGGTTGTGTTTCAGATAATTCATATATCCCTTTGTTATCTCTACTCAAACACAAAAACTTTGATAAAAATTTGATAAGACGGGCAATGGTCCCTTTAAAATTCTGATCCAGATTGTGATCCTGATTTTATAGGTATTCTGTTTTCATTATAATGGCATGCAATATGCAGAATTTTCATCCCCAAGTCATTCTCCAAAGGTCACAGTCAATGGAGGAATCCAGTTTTAGCTATGCCCCGCCCATCTCTAGCTAAGCTCCACCCACGCTTCGCCAGTGTTGGGATCTATCGATCCCTGAACTACCTGACTATCAATTTTGAGAAAACTATACAGGTAAGCTGTTGTATATTTTTTTAAAACTAATTTGACTTGGTGCTAGGCAGCAACAGCACCCAGTCAAATTAGTTTCAAAATATTCAACAGTGTGTTTATTAAATAGTAAAGATATAGAATTCGTACAACAATTAAGTGTTCGTGACGAACTTAGCTACGTCAATCATGACGTAATTGATTATGACATCAACCTACACGTCACATAGTTGATTATGGTATCATATGATGACTCACAAACTGGAATCCTCCATTGGTTGAAAGTTTGTTTGTTACAAACTAGTTGTATGTGTATTCTTTCTGTTCATCGACTTACCTACTTTTATTTATCAGAGTGTTCCATCCTGGTAGTGGTCTTGATCTGTTGAAGGTGGTACGAGTATCTAAAGCCCAAGCTCTACAGAGGACAGGGAGGGCTGGAAGAGAGGCAGCTGGTCTCTGCTATAGGCTCTACACGGAGCCAGAATTTGACAGCTTTTCCCAGAACACTATTCCAGAAATTCAAAGGTAGATAATAATTTATTTTATCATGATCAATTATTTAAGAATAATCATCATTGCTTATGGCAGCAACAGCTCACAGTCAAATTAGTTTCAAAATATTCACCATCTTGCCTTTATAATTACCTTGAAATTGGGATGCTGGGACATCAGTGTTAAAAGTGTATAATTTGATTCAAATACCTGTACAAAATGGGCGGGACATAGCTAGAAATGGGTGGGACAGAGCTAGAAATGTGCGGGATAGAGCTAGAAATGGGTGGAACTTAGTTAGAAATGGGCGGGACATAGCTAGAAATGGGTGGAACCTAGCTAGAAATGGGTGGAACCTATCTAGAAATGGGCGGGACATAGGTAGAAATGGGTGGGACATAGCTAGAAATGGGTGAGGCATAGCTAGAAATGGGCAGGACATAGCTAGAAATGGGCGGGACAACTAGAAATGGGCAGGACATAGCTAGAAATGGATGGGACATAGCTAGACATGGGCAGGACATAGCTAGAAATGGCCCCCTATATTGGTCATGACTGTGATAAATATTTTATATGTGGTCATATGGCGATCATTCAAAACTTACGTTGTTTTCTCATTTTCAGGTGTAACCTGTCCAGTGTGATGCTACAACTACTAGCATTAGGAATCCAAAATATTATGACGTTTGATTTTATGGATAAGCCTTCAGATGAGGTATAGTATGGTTAATGAATTCACTCTGTACATTATTATAATCTCTCTCACACTCGCGGTTATAATAATATATTGATTGATATGTTCTACAGTAACACTGCAGTTAGAAGTTGTACCACAGCCACATATGAGAACACCTGCAGCAATGATTGTCTTACATATCTGGCCAAATTGAAGGGCATTATGTCAAGAGACATGGGCTTACCAGAGATTGCCTCATAGACAGCAACATCGTCCATCAAAAGTCTTCTCATGGTAGGCAAATGGACATTTCTCAAGACCACTGCAGAAGCTATTTTTGGCCTGCTTAAATGTTAAACGGTTATAGCAAAGGATTTTGAAAACTATATCTTCCTTATCTGTAAATGCTTATTGTAACACTGCAAGAAAACGCTACGGTTCTGTGGTGAGAAATTGTCAGTCTTTTTGATAGCTCTGTGTATAGTTGACTGAACTTCTTGCATTTAATAAGGAAATTCATGCAAAAATACATTTGATCATATCATTTTCAGTGTATAGCCGATGCGCTGAACCAGCTTCATCTTCTCGGTGCTGTGGAGAAAGAAGAACAGGCAATTAATGTATGTATTATTAGTTGTTTAAAGGAAAGGATCGAGGAACTAACATATGCTCTTGAATGACAGCTTTATATAATAATCAACCTATACCCACCAGTGAAAAACAGAAATAAATCAGAATAATTAGAATAAAGCAGCTAAATACCATTTATAACATTCTGGCAAGAACCAATTGGTGGCGAAGTTGGATCCATGCGCTCTGGTGTATGCCGAGCAAATAAATAATATATGCTATAGCCGGCCATATATGCTCAGTTATATTCACGCTAAGCTGGTTAGCCACTTGGTCCTACAGGTAAAATACTGTCTAGTTTTAAAACAATTTTACTGAAATCTATTATTTCCAGAGATGGGGTCTACATTCATTCACGTAAATGTCAGAATATTCAGTAGGCATCATATTGCTACCTTGGAAACCAGCAGTGTATTTTGAAATCATTTTGAGCGAAACTTGTTGTTTCCACCAGAAAAGGTGACTCAAATATAACTTCAATAATGATATCTAGACGGTAGGATTCCCTGGGAATTGGAGTCCATACGAATAATGAATTAGCAGTAGCGAGTTAATCGTTCTACATAGGCGCCTATAGAGAATACTATTCATACCACTTACAAAACTATATTCAGGTGTGCTTTCATTATAATCAGGTAGGCCTATGCGGTATACATGCACACACAGTCAACACACGGTGGAGTGAGAGCCACCAGCTTGGTCACTAATTGGCTCCAAGTTAAGCACTCCTAGATTTAGTAAATGCCTTTGCGCAAATAATCCCGATTCATTTCCATTTTAACCGATGGTAGTTTATTTAATATGAGATTACCAATAAGCATCATTTGTTATTTCACTTTTCTGTTCCTTTAAGTCTGTAATGGCCTAGGATGGTCAAGCTTTTTAATGTTTAGAAATATTACGTTTTTCCTCGCTGAATGTCTATTTGCAGGTCATGTGAAAACTCATCTTTAAAACTTACTACTGGTGTGACTGGATCGCTTATTGGTCCAGTCATTCCTGTTGTAAATTAAGAGAATGGACCTTGCCATTTTTAGCTATGCCCCGCCCATCACAGGCTAAGCCCCACCCACACCTCGCCGTGATGGGATTGATCGATCCCCGAATGCCCTAGCTATCAATTTCCTGAAAATTACAGGGAAGCTGTTGAATATTTTGTAACTAATTTGGCAGCAACAGCGCCCAGTCAAATTAGTTTCAAAATATTCAACAGAATATTTATTAAATAGTAGAAGCAAACAATTTGTACAACAACGCATAGACCATCTTCAAATATGTGTTCGTGACGTCCTTATCGATGTCATTCATGACGTCATTAATTATGATGTCATTCTACACATCACACAGTTCATTATGACGTAATATGATGGGTGGGTACTCTGTAAAGGGGAATAGATTATCGTGGCATGCAAATGGACATTTCTCTGTATCACTTCAGAAGCTATTTTTGACTGGTTTGACCATTAGACATTGAAATTTCTAAACTTTGTTCAGTAGAGGAATCCACTTTTAGCTGTTCCCTGCCTATCTTTTGTTAAGCTCCACCCACGCTTCGCCTACTGTTGGGATCTATCGATCCATGCACTCTCTGAATCTCTATTTCCAAGAAAATATACAGCTAAGCTGTTGAATATTTTAAAACTAATTTGACTGTGTGCTGTTGCTTCCTGTGTCAGCACCAGCAACAGCGCCCCGCCCAGTCAAATTAGTTTCAAAATAGTCAACAGAATTTTTATTAAATAGTAAAGCCATACAGACATACTATTCGTACAAATTGACGGACTATTAAGCATTTATAATGGACTAAATCACCTTGTTAATGACGTAATTGATTATGGTGTCAGCCTACATGTGGTGTGGATTATGACGTCATATGATTGCTTGATAAACTGGACTCCTCTATTCTATATGATGACTGACACTCAGTTTGGAAACAATGTTATAAAATACATTTCAAATTATTCAAAGTAAAATTTCTGTCATAATGAATCTTTTGTATCTGATTTAAAGATCTGTGGGGTTTTTCAGTTATCATCACATATTATTGTATCTATCGTCACAGTTAACTCCCCTTGGAAAGAAGATGGCCGCATTTCCACTTGATCCTCGATTATCAAAAGTGATTATATCTGCCAAGGACCACCATTGTTTGTGAGTTTATAGCTGACCTAGGTGATTTGTGTCTGTGTGTCTGTCCGTCCGTCCGTCCATCCGCCCATCCATCCATCTGGCTGTCCGGCCGTCCATCCATCCGTCGTCATCTGTCTGTCCGTCAACAATCATGGCACATATCGCCATTTGATGAATTAAAACCAAATTTGGCAGACACGTTCCTTTAGGCAATATCTTTTCGCTTCAAGAGATATTCTTGCCATCCTAACACTATAATATTTCCTAAATATCGACCTTCACGCAATAACCCCAGATTAAAAAAGAAAGGTGCCCTTACTGGGAAGGTAGACAGGTGACAGTCTGCCGGATGCCGGCCCCAAACTCGCGCATGTGCAGACTGATTCTGCCTCTTACTTGACTATTGGCCTGAACCACATGCTTGTGTTTTTCTACTACTTGCAAAGTTTTGCTCAATTATCTATCAAAAGTTGTTCTAGAGTGTTTGTTGTTATGTCTGACCATCATAATTCGTCTGAGGCCACTTGAGGACCGAGTTATCAGGTGAACTCTGGTAGAATTATGTCTTAATTACGTCATAATTACGCGGTGTCACCTATTTCCATGACATGGTATAGACGTTATAGGCACAGAGAAAACTGGTAATTTTATTATCTGGTGCCATAAAATGTTAATCTCTCTTTATGCTTGTAGTAGGGCCGATATGTGAAAAAGATGTTCCATTCTGGCAGAAAGCATTAAATATGGCATATAGGTGGTTTAAGGTATCCTGATCATAATTAGATGTGGTGCCACGTGATTCTACCAAGGGAACCCATTCAAAATGGCGGATTCAAAATGGCCGCCTTCCCAGCGGAAAATTTGCATTACTCAAGCTCTAGACGGAGTAGAGAGATGGGATTAATGTCAAATTAGGGGTTTCATGGGTCAATCGTTATAATTCTACTCACTACAATACTCTAAATATGTAAATATCAATCCTTCCATAGCGACCACATGTGTTTGATGTCAAAAGACGGTGGCTCTTTAAGATGTGTTATCTAAAAGATCCATCTCTTGAGAACAAAAGCAATATAGCATCTAGAAATAGTTTAAATTACTTGATTTCTTAATATCGAACCAACTAATGGTCGTTATAGATACGTTCAATTATCCTATTAGAGTTTGCAAGTCTATACATGATGCTGTTGATTTTGAATCATGATTCACAGACGTCACACGCACTTTTCACTTCAAGAGTATACTTACCTCCCTAATACTTTTGATATTGCTAAATATTGGCTTTCACTCAATAAACACTCAGATTTAAACAGTTAGGTGCCCCTACTGGGCAGGGAGTCAGAGCGTAGTCCGGCGGATGCCAGCCCCACCACCGCGCATGCGCAGACTAGCACTTCCTCTTTGCTAGATTATTGGCAAAGAGAACACACATGTTTTTTGAGTCATAAGCTTTTCTTGCTCTTTAACGTTTTTATTGGTGTTATTTTGGAAGTGATAAGACCTGATTTGGATGGCGGGAGGATACACTTCGCCACAGGAGGACGTTGGACCTTTAAATCAGGTGACTTCTAGTAAAATTAGCGAGTTTTCTTCCCGGTGTATTGTGTTTCCGGGACTCGCGTTTACCGTGATAAGCGCCTTGGTTGGTTGGGTTATATCAACTCGGTGCTACCTAGGACTAATTTCTCTTTCTGTTTATGTCCACAGGTCTGTATGACGCTAGATGGTGACATCACAGTAGCAGAGATTTAGTTTTCTCTCCACCATGGTTCCATTTCCTACTAACACTGTTAGGTTATCTAACCAAATGAATAATTATGTCCAGTGAGTTGGAGGCCTGGTATAAAGGTCTTCTCACTTTGCCCTCTTGATCCAATTCCTTCCCCATGAGGTGGAGAGAGTTAAGAGGCGTGCAGATGGTGGAGTTTCCGGTTCGTCACGTTGGATGGTTTGTCTATACAAAGTGTCAGGTATCTAGTTATTGATAATGTGGTGATGTTAATTATTGTAAACAAACAAAGGGAGATAATTAACATTTTTGCCAGAAAAGAGTTATCTATATGTATCTGATGGTTGTGTAGTCAACTTATCCATTCAGCATACAATTCGTCCTTGCACTTGGATGTTTTGTTGGGATCGAATTTTTCCTGTCACGGGATTAATGACGTCATAATCAGCCTGGCTATGTATTTATCAGCAATTCAAGCGCTATGCTGGTTTTTGATGTATATTGATCTTTATGATCGTTTTCCTTCTCTTTGAGTTGGATTGAGTTTCTAAGCTTAACTAGTTGCTCATACTCCTTGTCCTTTGCCCTGTTTCAGGGACCGGGTTGCGCGTCCTGTGGACGTTTTATGCATGTAAAGTTCTGGCCGCATCTGTGTTATCGATGTAGCCCTTGTGGTCCATTGATTAATTGTGACATATGTAAGCACTGGGGGGGCGAGTTAATGTCTGAATTCTTGTGCTGCTTACAGGCGACGGACAAGGTGGTAGAGGAGGAGAAGAAGAAGAAGCGGAAACGAGAGGTTGTAAGTAGGAAGGGTAAGGGGAAGGTCTCGTCCGCGGTGGATATGGAGACCTTCCGGACCGAGATGTTGGGAGAGATGAAGAGGACAATAAAAGATTTGGTTCCAGGGTTGCTTCGTAGCATGCTTCCTGGACCAGATCCTTTATTGTCCTCATCATCGGCTTCGGAGCAGGTAATCCCCGCCTCTGGATCGATTTTCCTTAGTCCGCTTCCGTTGTCCGACGATTCAGAGGTGGCCCCATTAGAGGGGGCGTTCCACGACCCTGGCAGCAGGCTTATTGCCGCGCCGATAGGGGACCGTGGACGGTTGTCGCTGGAACCCGCGGGCTGCTTATCAGTCCAGGGGTATCCGCACGCCGCGGTGGCCAGTACCTCCTATGGCACCGTTCCTGGTCAGCCCGGGTTAGCTCTCTTTGCTGACCCGGGGTCTAATCTTTCTGACCAGGGTGATGAGGATTACCTGCTAGGGTCGCCGTCTGACGACGTGGACATGGATGAAGACGTTTGTGCACCCCTCGCGGGGAATACAGGCGCTTTTTTCCACGGTATTACTCACCCTGGAGTAAGGTCCGCGGTTCAGGTGGTGGCCCAGGGCGCTGCTGATGGCCAGCGGTACCGCATACCTCGGCTTGCCGAGCGTGTAGCTGGTGCTGGCCGGGCCCGTGGTGGGGCTATATATACCCCGCGCTCTACCGCGGTGCCTGCTCCTGGTCAAACCAGTGATATTCTCATGCCGGTGCTGTCAGGCCCGCATGTTTTCCCTGGCTTGCCAGGTGTATCAGCGTACCCGCCGTCAAGCTCTACTGCTTGCGCTCAGGAGGAAGACGAAGGACCCCGTCTTGTAGAGCGCTCGCAGTTAGCCACGGAGGAGGATTGGTATGACGCTTGCCAGTGGTTGGTGAGCGTTAGGCCTGATCTGCCCGTGGAGCAGTCGGCTAGCCACCGTGTTCACACGCCGTGGTTAGCTGGGAAACCAACTGCTAACGCTATGCCTTCTCTGCCGCTGGCGGAGCATGTCGTTGACATGTTCAAGGCGGCGGAGTCGTCCATTAACACGAGTGGACGTCTCGCGAAGGCCCCTCGCGAGGTGGCCAGGCGTTGTCGCATCGTGCCCCTGGACTACCAGCGGTACGGTGTGGTACCCAAGCCCAGCGTGGATGACCGCGCGGCTTTGGGTGAGGATACGCGGCCAGGCTCCCGTTCTGACGCGGGGGTCTTGTGCGCGGACGCGTTGCGTTCGGCGAATACCGCGTTGCGTGATGCGGAGGAGAGTGGGAGGGCTTCGATCGCCGCTCTGTCCCACGTCTCCCAGCTGTTACAGGGGGTAGTAACGGCATCCGCATCGCGCCAGCCAAGCCCGCTCGCGGTCCAGCGAACCATCCAGGATGGTATTAACCTGGCGCTGGACTGTATGACGCGGGCGGTGACCAGGAGTGTCCGGGCAAGACGCACGTTTGCCCTGGACAATCTGTGCCCGTCTCAGGACCTGTATAATAGGCTACTCCGTACGCCTATGACGGGTCCTGGTCTTTTTGGAGGTGAGGGATGTCGCCACCTCCAGGAGACGGTCACCCTGGTGAATAACCAGAGGGCGCTGCGCGAACAGTTTGAGGTGCTGCGTCGTGCTAACGTTCGCGCCGCGGCCCCTGCGTATCGTCCCCTGCAGGCTCGAGGTGGTGCTGGCCAAGTCAGAGGCCAGCCGCCGTCGCAGCGCCGGCCTCGGCCGCGTGCGATTCGGCCAGCAGTGAGGGGGGCGCAGGTTCCTCAGCCGCCGTCAGCCAGGCAGCCGCCCGTGCACCGAGGTGCGCGCGGGGCGGGGCGGGGCGCGCGAGGATCTGGGCGTGGTTATCGTTCCTGACAGGGCGCTTACCGCGGTAAGGACCACGCCGGTGTGTATGGCGACGGAGACAGTGCCGCTCTTGCATGCCTTGTGTCCACCGCGGTCCCTAGGTGGACCGGTGGGAGGCCGGCTAGCCGACCACATGCAAGAGTGGGAACGGTTAACTCAGGACCGTTTAGTCTTGCGATGGCTTTCCGTGGGGTATCATCCAGAGTGGATGACAGGCCCGCCGTCGCGACTGTCTCTGGTGCCAGTCTGGACTCCCATTCCGAGAGATCCAGATCAAAGGTTGTGTATCGAGGAGGAGATAAATTCCCTCGTACAAAAAGGAGCTATTCAGCCGGCACAAAGGTGTCCGGGCTTCTATTCAACCCTGTTCTTGGTAACAAAACGCACCGGAGGGTGGAGACCGATTCTCAACCTCAAGCCACTGAACAAGTTCATCGAGACGCCCAGTTTCAAGATGGAAACGGTGCGCTCGGTGTTGGCGGGGTTGGAGAGGGGGATGTGGACGGCGTCGATAGATTTGAAGGACGCTTATTTCCACATCCCCATCCACGGGAGTTTCTGTCGCTTCCTGAGATTTGCATTCCAGGGCAGACAGTGGGAATTCAGGGTGTTGCCCTTCGGAATTTCCACGGCTCCTCGGGTTTTCACCCGTGTGGTTCTTGCAATCACAGCATACCTCCGCAGGAGAAGCATAGCAGTCCACACGTACATAGACGACTGGCTGTTGAAAGCGCACACCCGGGAAAGTTTGTCGGCCAATCTGGAGATTGTTTTGAAAACTCTCACAGACTTAGGCTGGATGATCAATTTCCCAAAATCAGAGCTGACTCCATCCCAGAAGTTTGTTTACCTGGGGATGTTCTTCGATCTAGAGACAGGATATGTTTATCCTACTCAGGAGAGAGTTCAGAAACTCATCTCATTAATTCAGTCAGTGTGCGACAGTCGTCATGTCCTGGCACGGGTTTACTTGAGAATGCTGGGGTTGATGGTTTCATTGGAACCAGTCATTCCTCAGGCCGCCTTACGCAGGCGGCCGATCCAGTTATTTCTCATGACACAATGGACCCAGAGTACAGGTTCGCTGGACTCGAATGTGTCAGTGTTGGCGCCTCTCATTCACCACCTGCAATGGTGGTTGAATACAGAGAATCTCTTGCCGGGGGTTTTGCTAACCCCTCCCCACCCTCAGGTGACTGTGTATACAGATGCATCGATGGAGGGCTGGGGAGCTTGCCTGGAAGAGTACACGATATCAGGGCTTTGGAATCTGGAACAGTCAAAGGAACATATAAATCTACTGGAGCTAAAAGCAGTAGTCCTGGCCCTGGAACATTTCTTACAGAAAGTTCAGGGCAAGATTGTTCTTATTCGTTCAGACAACTCAACAGTTGTGACTTACATAAACCGCCAGGGCGGAACGAAGTCGCCCAGTCTCTGTATGATGACATGGAAACTGCTTTGTTGGTGTCTGGATCACCAGATTACCTTGAAAGCAGTTCATATTCCGGGAAGGTTAAACCTGCTAGCAGACTCATTGAGCCGAAGGATGAGTGTTTTACCCACGGAATGGCAACTAAATCAATGTGTGGCGGATCGTCTGTTCGACCATTGGGGGAAACCCAACATCGATTTGTTCGCAACGAAGAAGAATGCGAAGATGACGACGTACGTCTCTCCGATTCCGGATCCAAGCGCTTTCGCAACAGATGCGTTAGCTATCAGCTGGGGGAGAATTTATGCATACGCATTCCCTCCAGCAATCCTGATTCCAAAAATTCTTCAGAAAATCAGACAAGAGGAATGCCAAGTGCTTCTGATCGCCCCGGATTGGCCAAGCCGATCATGGTATACGGATCTGCTGGACCTTCTGGTCTGCAATCCGGTTCCTCTGCCTCTGATGGACGATATTATCTTCCAGGGCAAGGCCCTTCACAACAATCCGTCAATGTTCAGATTGACTGCGTGGATGTTGTCAAGGAATCTAGAATTAAGGAGGGCTTTTCTGAGCAAGCAGCCATGTTTATGGCCAAAGCCAGGAGGGGGTCAACCTCCAGAGCATATAATTATAAAATCAACAGATTTGCAGAATGGTGCTCAAAAAGATGTATTGATCCAATGGATTCATCTATTCAAGTAGTAGCTGATTTCCTCTGTCACCTCTATGATGCCTATAGCCTCAAGCCTAACTCTATTGCTGGTTATAAGTCAGCATTAATGTCTGTTATTCCTTGCTTGGCTAAGAGGGGAAGTGATGAAGTAAATACATTAAATGTATTAATTAAAGGCATGGGCAATCTAAGACCAAGGAATCCTCCTGTGATTCCGTCTTGGAGTTTATCGCTAGTGCTTCAAGTACTAGGTGATAAGCCTTTTGAACCACTTAGTTCCATTTCTATGAAACTATTAACACTGAAGACTGTGTTTTTAATTGCTGCGGCCTCGGCTAGGCGTAGGAGTGAAATTCATGCCTTATCAGCCGAGGATGACCGTTTTGTGGTTTCAGGGGAAGGCCTTAAGCTGCTACCTAGGATTAATTTCTTGGCTAAAAATCAGTCGTTGAAATATCCAGGTCAACCTATTATTTTGCCTGCTTTAACTAGATATGATCCTAATTCTAAAGCATGGTGTCCCGTCCGGGCGCTGCGCCGGTACAAACAACGTACGGCGGAGTGGCGCACCGACCAGTCAGCGTTATGGTTGTCATATATTGAACCCCATGGCAGGGCTTCTAAGGACACCATTTCCAGGTGGATTGTGGAATGCATTCAGTTTTGCCATAAATCCGCCACCGGGAAGCAGGTTGACGTGGCCAAGGCTCACAGTGTCCGCGGCGTAGTGACATCCACCGCCCTATTTAATGGGGTCCCGGTGGATGATATTATGTCGGTGGCTCAGTGGCACTGTGAGTCAAGTTTTACAGACCATTATCTCCGTGACACCTCTAATCCTCTCGCCTTGTCGATTTTGAAAAAATAACTCGGTTTATATTTTTTGAGGAGGGTTTTCCTCATTACTTATATATTTCACAATTAATTTATGGAAACACCCACTTTTTTGGGCCTGCATCAGTCTTTACCAATGGGAAGATGATGTCAGCAGCCATTTTCAACAAGGTCAGTCTTGTTCATGTGTTGTCCATTGTTGATTGTATTGTCACGTTACCCGTTATTAATATGGTGATGGTTTGTGTATTTGTGTGGTTCATTGTTGAGAGTTACGAAAATGGAGCTTTTTCGTCTCTGTCCTGTAGTACATGGCACTTGTACGTAGAGAGCGTATAGGACATTGAGGTCAGTCGACTCTTCCTCCCAGGAAGGAGGGGGGGGAGCGCATATGACATTCGGTCATCTCTCATGCATCGGTGGTGTTATCCGATGATTAGTCAAATCCTGACTGTTTTTTCAGACAGTTTCAGAAGTTTAAGTGCCTTAAACGCAGAAAAAGCGTATAGGGATGAGCTGGTCTTTTGACCTCGCCTCCCTCCCGCCAGATTCACTTTCGAATTCTGGCAATATCAAAAGTATTAGGGAGGTAAGTATACTCTTGAAGTGAAATAAACGAAATCTAGGATTTCTTTTTTCACGAGAGAGTTGATACTTACCTCCCTAGATACGGACCCGGCCTCTCCACCCCACAGAGGCTCGGTCTTCAGGCTCTTAATAGTTGCATGTGTGTCAGCCAATAATCTAGTCAGAGGAAGTGCTAGTCTGCGCATGCGCGGTGGTGGGGCTGGCATCCGCCGGACTACGCTCTGACTCCCTGCCCAGTAGGGGCACCTAACTGTTTAAATCTGAGTGTTTATTGAGTGAAAGCCAATATTTAGCCATATCAAAAGTATTAGGGAGGTAAGTATCAACTCTCTCGTGAAAAAAGAAATCCTAGATTTCGTTTAGTGCACCGCATGAGCACAACTGTGTACAAGTTAAGTTGCATTTATAGCATTTGCATCTGCCAGTGCAATTACTTTTGCAAGCACATTTCACGAGTTCCCGGCATGCCTTAGATGCATCTGCAAGCAAACTCCATTGCGGTGACCAAGTGTCTCCATCTCAGACCCAACCCCAGTCAGCTGGCGATGGCGTTTTTGCATTTGCATGGAGTGATTGGCCCCAAAGATGACCTGCCTGGAACGCAGCACATTTGGTGTGTTGCAGCAGAGCTGCACTGGTCGGAGGAATGTTTTCTAGCTGCCTGTTGCGAAAAGCCGTTTTCGTGCCTCATTAACCATTGACAATGGTGATGTGCGTTTGTGCAGTAGTACGACAAACCTCTCCAGCGTTTCCATGTCATTGTCACACAGAGACGGCGGGGCATCAGACAGTCTCCTAAATAGTGACTTGAATAGATCTGAAGTCCTCCAAACTTCCCATGCTGTCTGCTTGCCAATCCCACAAAATGCAGACACAGTGTCACACCCAGAGAAAGCATGCATAAATAGCAGTCCTTGTGACGCTTCTGCACCCAAAACTGTTGCAGTGCCATAAGCTGATACATAGCGGAAGGTCTTCCCATGGCCAAATGTGACCCAGAGATCACACCCATGAAGAAAGTTTACTGTCTGTATGGCTAGGACTACGACGTCTGTATCTGTAGCATGAATCATTATTGTTCGATAACCTTGGTGATATGCATGGAAGGCGTGGAGCAACATTCTACCATCTGCTTCTTCTTGCATGCATGGCGCGAGTTGTGAGATGTCATGCTCTGGCCTCATCAGCACGTTTTCCTCACATGTTGTGACGAGTATCTTTCCTTGTGGTAGCTCGAATGACTCCAATGTATGTGCGAGAAAGGTGAAGAGGCCTTTTTTATTTGCATCGACTCGTAGGAAAGTTTTCCAATTTTGAGGGAGTCTTGTACTCGATGCAACACGAAGAGCTTCACCATGTCCCCATAATTCTCTAGCGTGTCTTCAAGCTTCCCGCCTTATACACGTCCCATACAACATCCAATCTTTTAACCGTCTGGAGTTGTCTAGCAATGTGTGGGAGGAAGACGTGCTCTGCAAAATCTCCAAATGTGTTCACAACCACGTTTGATTTCTTGGGATCGAGATTATGCATCATAGCTGCTCCGTCAATGATCTTCACTTCAACCTCTGGACAATCAGCTGCATGAGCTATTAATGCTTCCGAACATCCCATCAGATCTGATTTGCTGCCTTGGCGCATTGCGTTGCTCTCAGCAAGTGATGGGGGCCATGGATGATTCTCATGCTCAAAGAATGAATCACGGTTTCTGTCTCTGGATTGGCAGGAAATGTAGTCTAGAGAATAACTGTACATCTCTCTTCATTGCAACAAGCTTCTTGTTGGTTCTGGTACTCTTCCTCTGTTTTGATTTGAACAAAGCCAAATTGTTCTTTTGGATTGGGTCATATACCGATTTTAATGATACAGATAGTCGATCTGCTGCTGTTCAGATCGCATTCACTACAGACTCGGACATAATGACTTTGGTATCTAGAGTCACTAAGTCAAAACTGTCATCTAAAAATGGGTTTCCCATTTCCTCGATTGCATCAATAAGACAAATTGTGTTTAAAGCTAACAATTTCTGCTTACTCGGAATCTGCTCATGGTGACAGTTATCATTGATATTTCTGTGTGTATGTTTCACTTCGTACTCGCTGATCATCCTTCATATTTCTGGGCCTGACCCCATCCATCATTTCAAAACAGCTTCATTTTCTGTGATTCCGATAATTCCACCATCGCCCTTCAGAACAGCATTTTGCTGCTCGTGGATTTGATCATGTGCCAAGGCTGAGAACTTGTGAGCCGTTTTCTGAGTAACGAAGTTTCCTTCAACTAATTTCCTATGTACAAGTGGGCATCGGTTCTCAAGTTGCAACAGATCAGCCACATAGATGCTGAGCCATCGTGCATAGTGTACATGATCCAGGGTAAACATCCACGGGATAATCTTGCCCAATGTCTCTACATACAAAGGGAAATTGGTCTCTCGCTGAACTCTCATGAATTGATGAAACAGCAGCTCTAATTTCAGGACTGAATTTCAGTACTTAAACTGTGGGTGGTCTGTTTCTTTCTGCTGACACCAGTCTTCGAATGGCAGTGTATCCTCTGAAGCAGCATATGCACGTTTCTGCAATACATAGAGAGCAGCGGATGTCACCTGGTGTGCCCATTGCCCTCGTGATATATGAGAGCCAGTTTGAATGGCATCGGCTCGGCCTTCTGTAGTTACATTAGCTGTTGTCATTACAGCCACCCATCCACTGTTGCTTAGCCAGTCTTCCAACACATTGCTACATGTATGTATTCTCCTGATATATTTAAATAGTCAGTGTGAGTTTAGGAAACTACAATAATTATATGGAAATCCGCAACGAAATAATGCTTGGCGAAGCGGGGGGCCTGGCATACAATTACTTTTACTGGAGAAAACATGTAGACCAATTGTTTTGAGTAGCGAAAACTTGTTTCTAAAATGTTCCGCCCGGAACATGTGTGTACAAACGTTTAGCAATAATACTACTAATTTACAAATGTTACAACAACGACCACCACCACCACCACCACCACCACCACCACCACCACCACCACCACCACAACAACAACAACAACAACAACAACAACAATAATAATTATAATAATATATTTTTCAACATGTTTATCTATTTAGAGTATTGTAATGGGTAAAATCATAACCAGTGACCCAAGAAACCCTTAATTTGACATCAATTCCAGCCCTCTACTCCATCTAGAACTTGAGTAATGCAGATTTTGCGCTGGGAAGGCGGCCATTTTGAATGGGTTCCCTTGGTAGAATCACGTGGCACCGCATCTAATTATGTTCAGCATACCTTAAACCACCTATATGGCAAATTTCATGCTTTCTGCCAGAATGGAACATCTTACCTCAAATTTGTTACATATCCGCCCCACTATTGTGTCCACAGGTTCCTGTAAGGAGGTTTGTACACATCTAAGAGGGTTTGTCTCCACTATTTCCCTATAAAATGTTAGGGAAAAAACCTATTCCCAGAGTGATAGAGGCTCCCATAAGAGCGAGCTTGTCATTTTGCCCTCTGGTCCCACCCATCCCTTTATAAGTAAGGGAGTGGTTGTCTAGTGGAGCTTCCGAGAGCAGGATGTGGTGGTACGCCTTTGCTAAAGATGCAGGTACTCTAGTTACGCTTTATGGCACTGTAAAATATTTGAAAATATTTGTGATTATTTGCTGCCAATATTTTTTCAGTCATACTGTTTATCTGTATCATTAGCATGGGCTATTGCTGTGTTCATTTACTGTTTAGTATGCTCTTGTATTAATACAATTCGTCTTACACCTGGATGTTGTTCGTCTGTTTCTATTTATTTAAATTATGACGTCATAATCAACATTATTATTAGTATTATTAGTATTATTATTATTATTAGCTCAACTGGCCAGAATGGTCAAGTGAGCTTATGTCATGGCGACCCTCCGTCATTCATCCAGCATCCGTCTGTCCATCAACCTTTGCTTAAAAACGCTACTCATTAACCGCTTGGCGGATTTCAGCCTAATTTGACTGGAAGGTCCCTATGGCTGAAGGCTTCAGAACTTATATACAGAATTATGATTGGTCAATTTTTTCAGCGGCCATCTTGAATTTTCCAAAAAATTGCTGGAAATCGTTTAAAATGCTACTCCTCATTAACTGCTTGGACAATTTCAACCTGGCTTAGCTCGGAGGATAGCATGCTGGTATGTTTCAGGACTTTTATACAGAATTTCGATTGGTCAATTTTTCCGGTGGCCATCTTGGATTTTCTGAAAATTTCTGGAAATCACTTGAAAGCCTACTCCTCATAACCATTGGGCCGATTTCAATCAAACTTGGATGGAACAACGCTGGCCTAGGATGCTTGAGAACTTATATACAGACTTGAATTGGTAAATTTCTCCAGAAACCATCTTGGATTTTCTGAAAAATGGCAGGAAATCATTTAAAATGCTACTCCTCATTAACTGCTTGAGCAATTTCAACCAGACATAGCTTGAAGGATACTTGGCTGGTAGATTTCAGAACTTGTATACAGTCCTTTTTTCCGGTGGCCATCTTGGATTTTCTGAAAACTTTGGGAAATCAGTTAAAAGGCTATTCCACGTTAACCATTTGAACGAGTTCAAGCAAACTCGGCTGGAAGGATGCCAAACTGCTATGCTTCAGAGCTTGTATGTAGAATTTTGATTGCTCAATTTATTCGATGGCCATCTTGAATTTTCTGAAAAATGGTTGAAAATCGTCTACTCATTAACTACTTGAGCGATTTCAACCCGACTGGCTGGAACGAGCCTAGGGCGGTAGGCTTTAGAAGTTGCATATAGAATTTTGATTGTTCAATTTTTCTGGTGGCCATTTTGGATTTTCTGAATATTTGGGGAAATCAGTTAAAATCAGCTACTCCTAATTAACCGATTGACCGATTTCAACTAAACTCAGCTGAAAGAACCCTAGGCCCGTATGCTTCAGAAACTGTATACAGAATTTTGGCGGTGGCCATATTGGGTTTTGCGATGAATGGGAATTTATATAAAATGCTACTCTTCATTAATCGCTTGGGCAATTTCAAACAATTTTGGCTGGAAGGATCCTATTATCGTAGCCTCTAGAAATCGTATTCAGATTATGTTTAGTATGCCCGCCGCCTTGCCAATGGATCCTGGAGCAGCCCAATATGATCATGGCAGCAGGATTGCCGCGTCGTTAGATCATGGGCCGGGCTCACTGGACACAGGCTCGTGCCTAGAGTGTCTGCACAAGAAAGATACCGCCACCTCTTACAGTACCTTCCCTGGCCAGTCCGGTTTAGCACTCTGCTAGCCCAGAGGCATTCTATGATGGCCACGAGGATGAGGATTTTCTGCTGGGTTCACCCGTTGAAGCCGTGGACATGGAAATGGATGAATGTGCACCCCTCATGGTGAGCACGGGCAATTTTTTCCATGGGACTACTCCTGCATGGGTAGCCTTCACAGCTCAAAGGGTGGCCCGGGTTGGAGCGGATGACTGCCGTTACTGTAAACCTCGGCTTGCCGAGGATATGACAGCACCTGGTCTGGGCCATGGTGTGGTGAATTACACCCTGCATGCTTCCATGGCGCCGGCTCCTGGCTTTACGGCCGTGGTGCAAGACATGCCTGCTTTCTCGAGCCCGCATGTTTTCCACGGCCTGCCAGGAGTATCCACGGTTTGAGCCACGTTTACACCTGCGAGTGCTGTAGAGGATGACGAAGGCCCGCGCCTTGTCGAGCATTCTCAGGTGGCCACAGAGGACTGGTCTGATGCGTGCCAATGGCTAGGAAGCGTTAGGCCAGAGCTTTGTGTGGAACAGTTGGTAAGCCAGCGGGACCAGTGCCTGTGGTTGGCTGGAAAGCCAGCAGTTACCGCAATGCCATCTCTGCCGTTAGCAAAACATATAGTTGATATGCTCACGGCGGCAGAGACGTCCATTAAGCCTAATAGACGGCTTGCGAGGTGGCGAGGCGGTGTCGTATCATTGCTGGCCAATAGCAGAAATACGGTACAGTTCCAAAGCTGAGCGCTGATGATCATGCAGCGCTTGATTAGGACATGCGGCCAGGCTCCCGTTCTGACATGGAAGTGCTGTGATCGAGCGCGCTGCGCTCAGCAAACACCGCATTGCGCGATGTAGAGGAGAGCTCTAGAGCATCCATAGCGGCACTCTCCCATGTCTCCCAGCTGTTACAGGGTGTAGTAACAGTGTCTGCATCGCGCCAAGCAAGCCCTGTCACAGTTCAGGGAGCCATCCAGGATGTTTATTTGTATGACTAGGGCAGTGACTAGAAGTGTTAGGGTGAGAGGCACATATGCCTATGTCAAGTCCTGGTCTCTTTGGGGGTGAGGGATGTAGACACCTCCAGGAGACAGTCACTCTAGGCAACAATCAGAGGGCACTATGCGAGCAATTTGAGGTGCTTCGTAGTGAGCACGTTCGTGCAGCGCCTCCTGCGTACCATCCACAGCAGGCCCGAGGTAGCGCTGGTCAAGTCAGAGGCCAGCCACCGGCGCAGCATAGGCCACAGCCTCACCAGCACCGGCCTGCAGTAGGGGTGGGGTGCAGGCTCCTCAAGCGCTGCCAGCCAGGCAGCCACCCATGCACCGAGGTGGACGGGCCGTGGCACGCGGGGCGCGGACGACGTGAGCCATGGCGCGCGAGTAGCTGGTTGTGGTAATCGTGCCTGATGAGCTGATTTCCACAAGAACCAAACCAATGCTAGAACCAGAGACAGTCCCACTCTTGCACTGCTTATGTCCACCTCTCTCCCTAGATGGACCCGTGGGAGGTCAATTGGCCCTCCACAAGCAGGAGTTGGAGCAGTTAACCCAGGACCGCTTAGTCTTGTGATGGCTTTCATCCGGTTACCAGCCCGACTGGCCAATAGGCCCACCGTCGCACCTGTCTCTGGTTCCGATCTGGACTCAAATTCCAAGAGTTACAGATCAACAGTTGCGTATAGAGGAAGAGATAAATTCCCTCATACAAAAAGGAGCAATTCAACCAGCACAAAATTGCCCAGGCTTCCATTCAACCGTGTTTCTAGTGACAAAGAGCACTAGAGGGTGGAGACCAATTCTCAACCTCAACACATTGATCAAGTTCATAGACACACCGAGTCAAGATGGAAACTGTTAAGACGGTGTTGCCGGGGTTGGAGAAGTGAATGTGGATGGCGTCAATAGATATGAAGAATGCTTATTTCCACATTTGGTTTTCCACGGCTCCTCAGGTCTTCACCAGGGTGGTTCTTGCAATAACAGCATACCTCCACACGAGAAGCATAACAGTCCACACTTACATAGATGATTGGCTGTTAAAAGCACACAATCAGGAAAGCCTTTAAGCAAATCTGAAGATAGTTTTGAAAACTCTCACAGACTTAGGCTGGATACTAAAATTTCAGAAATCAGAGCTGACTCCATCCCAGAAGTTTGTGTACCTGGGGAATGTTGTTCAATCTAGAGATAGGATATGTTTATCCTACTCAAGAGAGAGTAGAAATACTCATCTCATTAATACAGTCAGTGTACAACAGTCGTCATATACTGGCACAGGTTTACTTGAGAATGCTGGGGTTGATGGTTTCTCTGCAACAAGTCATTCCACAGGCGAATTTGGGCAGGCGGCCTATCCAGTTATTTCTCATGACACAGTGGTCCCAGAGGACAGGTTCCCTGGACTCAGAGGTCTCAGTGTTGTTACCTCTTATTCACCACCTTCAATGGTGGATGAAGAAAGAGAATCTCCTGGCAGATGTGGTGCTCACCCCTCCCACCCTGAAGTAACGATGTACACAGATGCATCAGTGGAGGAATGGGGGGCTTGCCAGGGAGAAGCCACAGTATCAGGGCTTTGGAATCTGGATCAGTCACAGGAACATATAAATCTACTGGAATTACGAGCAATAGTTCTGGGCCTGGAACATTTCTTAAAGAAAGTTCAGGGCAAGATTGTTCTAGTTCGATCAGACAACTCAACAGTGGTGACTTACCTAAACCGCCGGGGCGGAACGAAGTCACCCAGTCTCTGTATGATGACTTGGAAACTGCTTTGCTGGTGTCTAGACCATATGATCACCTTGAAAGCAGTTCACATTCCGGGAAGGCTAAATCTGCTAGCAGACTCATTGAGCGGAAGTATGAGTGTTTTGCCCACGGAATGGCAACTAAATCAGTGTGTGGCGGATCGTCTGTTTGATCACTGGGGGAAACCCAACATAGATTTGTTTGCAACGAACAAGAATGCGAAGATGATGACGTACATCTCTCCGATTCCAGATCCAAGTGCTTGCGCAACTGATGTGCTAGCTATCAGGTGGGAGGGAATGTATGCATACGCATTCCCACCAGCACTCCTGATTCCAAAAGTTCTTCAAAAAATCAGGTAGGAGGAGTGCCAAGTGCTTCTGATCGCCCCAAATTGGCCACGCTGATCATGGTTTATGGGATCTGCTGGACCTTCTGGTCTGCAATCCGGTTCCTCTGTCTCTGATGGACAATATTATTTTCCGGGGCAAGTCCCTTCACAACAACCCGTCAATGTTCCAATTGACTGCGTGGATGTGGTCAAGGAATCTAAAGTTAAGGAGGGCTTTTCTGAGCAAGCAGCCATGTTTATGGCAAAAGCCAGAAGGGGGGGGGGGGGGGGGTTTGTCAACCTCCAGAGCATATAACAATAAAAGCAATTGATTTGCAGAATGATGCTCAAACAGAGATGTTAATCCAATGGATGCATCTTCTGGTTTTGGCCGATTTCCTCTGTCACCTGTATGATGCCTATAGCCTCAGGCCTAACTCTATTGGTGGCTACAAGTCAGCTTTGATGTCAGTTATACTTTGCTTGGCTGATAGGGGAAGTGACGAAGTCTGTTCATTGAACACTTTAATAAACGGCATGGGTAATCTAAGACCGAGAAATCCACCAGCAATTCTGTCTTGGAGTTTATCTCTAGTACTTCAAGTGCTAGCAGATAAACCCTTTGAACCACTAAGTGCCATTTCTATGGAAATGTTGACACTTAAACCTGTATTTCTAATTGCTGCGGCCTCTGCAAGATGGAGAAGCGAGATTCATGCTTTATCCGCAGAGGCAGACCGTTATATGGTTACAGGGGAAGGCCTTAGCCTTCTACCTAGGATAAATTTCATGTCTAAGAGCCAGTCTTTGAAATATCCAGGTCAACCAATTATTTTACCAGCTTTGACTAGGTTTGATCCTAATTCACAAGCATGGTGTCCAGTGTGCGCATTAAACAGGTACAAACAACGTACACAGGAATGGCAGATGGACCCTTCCTCTTTGTCGGTGTCTTATATTGAACTCCATGGCAGGGCGTCAAAAGACTATGTCTAGGTGGATTGTGGAATGTATTCAATTTTGCCACAAATCCGCCACTGGTAAACAAGTTGACTTAGCCAAGGCTCACAGTGTCCGTGGCGTAGTGGCGCCCACCAGCCTGTTTAACGGGGTGCCAGTGGATGACATTATGTTGGGAGCTCAGTGGCACTGTTGAGTCAAGTTTTACCGACCATTACCTCCGTGACACCACTAATCCTTTTGCCTTATCCTTATTCAAAAGATGATCAGGTGTATATATTGTAGATAAGTTGCACTTGGTGTCTTCAGACAGTGCATTTTAATTGTGGAAACAACCGCATATTCGTGTATCATATTTCCTTCACTGATGTGGACTGGATGGATACAGCTTACATGCATAAGGTCAGTACTGCCTTTTGTTGTTACATAATTTATTGTCATGATGTGTTACCCTTATTTAACAAGAATGTAATGGTACGTGTGTATTATGTGGTTCATTTATTGAGAGTATACGAAATGAAGTCTTTCGTCTCTTGTCCTGTAGTACTTAGCACCAGTACTTAGAGAGTGTATGGGACATTGAGGTCATAGCCTCTCCTTTCCCAAAAGGAGGGGTGTGTGTGTGTGCATTTGGCATGCGGTCATTACTCTCACCATCGGTTGTGTTATCCGATGTTCAAATCATTTCATAATTGTGTGTGTGACACAATTTCAGATGTTAGTTCTTCATGCACAAAAACGTGCAAGGGATGAGCTAGTCTTTTGACCTCCCCTCCCTCCCGCCAAATTGTCTTACGAATTCTGGCAATATCATAGAGTATTAGGTAGGTAATTTGATGGATTTCTTTTGTCACGCGAGAGTAGTTATACTTACCTCCCTAACACGGACCCAGCCTCTCCGCCCCATAGAGGCTCAGTCTTCAGGCTTTTAAATTGCATGTGTCGGCCAATAGTCAAGATGAGGCAGTGACAGTCTGCACATGCGCGAGGTTAGGGTCGGCATCTGGCTGACTGTCACCTGTCTACCTGCCCAATAAAGGCACCTATCTTTTTTAATCTGGGGTTATTGAGTGATGGTCGATATTTAGGAAATATCATAGTGTTAGGAAGGTAAGTATAACTACTCTCATGAAAAAAGAAATCTGTGATTTCGTTTAATCATTCATGACGTAATGATTATGACGTCATCCTCAGGCATGGGGTCAATTCCATTTTATCAATTCCAATTCTACCTCAATTCATTTTATCAATTCCAATTCCATTTCCACATCAATTCATTTTATCAATTGCAATTCCACCCAGACAAGTTCAATTCAAATTCCATTTGATCAATTCCAATTCCATACCAATATTTACTTAAGATCAACATTGTTATATTTTAACCCTTTAATGCCCAAGACAATCTAGATTGATCATTAGCAAATGTCCATTTCCAGGATAAGAGAAGACTATTTTTTAAATTTAACAATGCAATAACTGGCTCAGTTATGGAATCAGTCATTCCACTGATAAATTTTCTAAAATAGTCTCTTAGCATACATATGATCCTTCCTCACTCCATGAATCTCAATTTCCCAAAAAACTAGACAGATCATATTGAATCTAATTAATCAACTACGTTACGTGTAGGCTGACATCATACTCAATTGCAACATGACTGACATGATTTATACTGTCTTAAACGCTTAATAGTCTGTCATGTTGTAAGAACTTTAAAATGAAAAATTAGGGAGTGTGCAGGGATTGATCGATCCCAACATGAACAAAGCATGGGTGGAGCTTAGCTAGCTATGGGTGTGGTGTACCTATAGCTGGATTCCCCCATTGCTTGTAATATCTTGTTATTGTTTATTTTAGAGAGGAGATCCTCACCATTGTGTCATTGCTCTCAGTAGATTCTGTTCTCTACACACCACAAAATAAGGTATGGAAAATGTATATAATACCTTATATTGCCATTATTTCTGAGTAATGGATTAGCGCTGTATACGACTTCCAAATATGGACTAAATTTTCATTGTGACTGCTTTGAAATTGTCAATTGTGGTTTTGTTGTAGTAAATAAATATCTTATTTTGACTCAGTCTGCAATGCGTTCCATTCATATTATTAGCTCACCTGGCCTGAAAGGCCAAGTGAGATTATGGCGTAGCGACCATCTGGCGTCCGGCCGTTGTCCATCCGTCAACTTTTCCTTTAAGCAACTTCTCAAGAACCACTGGTCTGATTTCTGTTATATTTGGCAGGAAGCATCCTTAGGGCAGAGAGTTTGTTCAAACGAAACCGATCGGCCAATTTCACTGGTGGCCATCTTGGATCTTGTCTGATTTTTAAAAATGTCTTTAAAAATCTTCTCCGAAACCACTTGGGGGATCAATTCAAAACTCATGAAATATCATCTAGGGCAAGAAACCGCTTGGGGGATCAATTCAAAACTCATCAAATATCATCTATGGCAAGAGCTGAACCAAGTTTTCTCAAGAAAACTTGATTGGCCGAATAGTTAGGTGGCCATCTAGTTTTCGCGCAAACAACTCCAGAACCACTGAACCAATTGGGCCAAAATTTGGGAGATATTTAGGGACTAAGGCCCATTAAAGTTTGCTCAAGGGAAGATGATACATAAAAAACATGGCCACCATTGACCAATCAAAATGTAGTGTATTTGGTGGCCATTTTGGATTTTTTTATTTGATGGATTTTTAAGGCAAAATTGGTTTTATATAGGTTTTTGTGTATGCTGATTTAAAATTTGCCACATTTTCCCGCCAATAACTCCCATACTAAAGCAATGGGAAATTTAAAATATCTTGAGAACCACTAGGCCAATTTAAATTATATCTGGCAGAAACAATCCTTAGGGCATAGAGATTTAAGTTTGTTCAAACGAAGCCAGTCGCAAATATGGCTAGCAGCCATCTTGGATTTTGGCCGATTTTTAGAAACGTCTTTGAGAAACGAAACTACTTGGTGGATTAATGCGAAACTCAGAAAACTTCATCTAGGGGAACAGCTGAATCAAGCTTGTTCATGAGAACCTGATGGGTCAATTTGCATGGCAGCCATCTTGGATGCACCTAGTTCTTGTTGCAATTCTGGTCAAAACCTTAGGAGTCTACTTAGACGCGATGACCTTTCTAGTTTAAATGCATATATTCCAGGTGAATGATATGGGCGCCTTGTTTTCAAAATATTCAATAGTTTCCTGACCTTGATTAAATGAGAATTGAGAAGCTTATTGAATGCAATAGTTAAAGATCGATATGTGTCTATGATTGCTATGTAGTTATTCACCACCTATGGCATTTGATGACTTATTTTAAATTCTTATGCAACAGGAACTCTCACTATTGTACAGTGGCAATTACTGCGATATTGGGTAATAGACATTGTGTGTGAGAGATTTGGCAGTAGCAGTAGCAGCAGCAGCAGCCTGTACGGTTACAGCACATATTCTCTGATTAAAACTGAAAGGGTCAAGATTGGTCAAGAAAATATAGATATTTTGTTCAGTGAATGGCCATCTCCAGGCCAAGAGAATACAATTTTTGAAAATTTGACTTCTCTTGGCATGAAAATGGACATGCCTCTAGATTACTACGGAGGCCATTTTTTGCCATCTTTGCCCTTAAAGGGTTACGGAAATCTTATAGCACATGGAGAAATCTTATTCTAAAACAGACTTGTAGGAAATACTTAATCAATTGTAACTATAGTATAAATAAGAGCATGAGAAGGTGACACAGCTAATGTGTGTCATTGAATTATTGTATTATTTCAGCGTGATGAAGCGCAAGAAACCCGAAAGAAATACCTTTCTAATGACGGCGATCATCTGACATTACTCAATATGTACAGAGCATGCAAAAGTTCTGGAGAAAATAAGGTCAGAAGTCAGAGATTAGGACAATGCAGCTTTCTTCTCACAATGCAAAATTTTGCAAACCACCCCCCCCCCCCCCCACACACACGCACGCACGCACGCACGCACGCACGCACGCACACACACACACACAACCCTTTAGTCCTCAAATTTGTTGAAGAAAATTTCAATTTTTTTCATAGAAAAATCCATTGGTCAACCAAGAGAAGACAATTTTCAAAAATTAACCACTGGAATGACGACCGGTTATCGAGCCAGTCATTCTGGTGGTGAATTTTCAAAAATAATCTGAAAATGGACATTTCTCAAGACCACTGCAGAAGCCATTTTTGGCCGATATGAGGGTTAAAAGAACCACCATCATTTGATTCCAAAAGCGATTACATATGGTACAGCTTAGAAATAACTTAATGTTTGTCCAAAACGTACTGTTGATTATTTTGAACATAACTGGATTGCAAGACATTGCTGCCTAAGGCTTCCAATCAAATTAAGTCTGAAATGCTGAACAGAATATTTCTTACATCGTGTTCAAAATTGTACTAACTAACATGTTTGTGTTTTGGAAACATGTTAACCCTTTCTACTTCGAATAATACTTACCAGATGTACTATTATGATAATGTCTTATCTAGTCTCGCTCAAAATAAACAATTAAAACTCTGCACTCTCCATGGTCCTGCCCATACTGTGTCTGGGAATTACCATAACCTCCAGGTACTGAGTCAATTCCACAGAATAGTCAGATTTATCTATTTTGCTTTCTAATACAGTCGTGTTTTCCGAGCTCCAAAATTGTTAAAAATGTGTGTATATAGAGATTGTTGGTTCAATCGATTGCTGGCGTCACGGAAGGAAAGGGGAAATCGTCGCAGGGCGGGTTTAAAATTGTAGCTATTGTTGGAGTCGCTTCGTTACCCGTTAACTTTTTAATCTTATTCGGGTACTCGGTTAATTTCTCTTGCGACTCGATTCCTTCCAAGATGGATGCGCCCTTAGCCAAGATGACGGTGCCCATGTTTAGCATGTTGTTTTGTTTTGGCATGTCTATGCACTCAGTTTAAGCCAGTTTTTTAGCCTTCACTTTATTGACGTAGGTGTTTGTAATGATCGGTCTTATTATTCTTGGATTTCCTAACATTATTTAGTTTCCAAGTTGTGTATTTTTAAAATTCAGTCAAAAACTTTTTTTTATTTATCCTGCCCAGAGCCTTGATTAACATTAAGTCAAGAGAAAGTTAATGTTCAGTGATTGCAGTCAAGCTATTGTGCTCGCTTTCATGTTGCCATGTTCAGCGTTTTAATTCTTATTCTGTGTTAGAAAGTGAAGGGGCAGGGCAAAGCCCCATCGATACCCTCTGCTCGAGCTGTAACCGCTTCATGAAGTGGAAGTTCGCGGGCCATCACTGCGTCGCCTGTGCCAGGTGTGAGTTGGGATCTCCTTGTGATTTCTGTATTGTGTGATCGTCTGAGTTGGTGGCCGAATTTGATAGTGAGAGACGAGCGCGTGTGGAGTGGATCACGAAGGATAAGGCGGCCAAGATTGATCAAGCGGTCTTTAGAGGCCTAGAAGATCAACTTAACGAGAGGATGGATTCTGCGTTAGACGTCTGGGTGGCTCAGTTTAAGGCAATGTGTGAATCCTTGTTTTCCAATGATTCCGTTGATGCAGCCCGGTGCAGGACAACCAATCGGTGGTCTGGCCGGGTCTGCAGAGGAGCATGCACCCACCCCTTCTCTCGCAGCGGCTTACGAGCCGACGGGGGAGGAGGAGGAAGGTTTGCTTCTGATGGGAAATTCCGGCATGCTGGTGATCCCTCAGATGTCGGACTCCGTCCGATCCCAAGGGTCTCAGCACGATCCGGCGATGGAGCGGATGTCAGAGGGTGCAGCTAGCGCTCTGTCCAGTGGCTCTTCAGCCATGCCTAGCCTTCCTCTAGATACACAGACTTCTGCCATGTTGGAAGTTGCGGCATACCGACTGGTTCAGCCAGAGTATTCTTTTCTGACGGCCCCCCCCCCCCCCAAGGGGATAAGCAGTAGGGTCCGGTTTCCGGAGCAGGCTTACCATCAGTATGCCCGTGTTCCTCGTCTCTCGGTCAAGGAACGTGAGGCCCTGAATCGGCTATTGGATGGGAAGTCCAAGGGTCATTCTCGACCATTGGTATCCCAGACCAACAAAGATGCATTCATTATTCATTGAAGATGCATCAAGAGCAGCCATAGCCGCCTTGGCACATGGCTGTACCGTCCTGCAGGGGATGCTGACCAGCGCGGCGGAAGGTGGGGTAGTGCCTGAAGCTGCTCCTGGCGCGCGAAGGAGAATGGTTCTCGATTGCCAGGACCAGAGATGAGGGCTGCATTATCTTCTGCACCCTTCATTGGTCCGGGCTTGTTTGGTGGCTCGGCACAACAAGCTCTCCAATGTGCATCAGTGGTTGCTGAGCAGGAAGTGGTCGACGAAGAGGACACAGCCACAGCATTCCTATAAGCAACAACGACTTGAGCATCAGCGACAGCAGCAGAGATCGCCCTTCCATCTATCAGGCCGTGATGCCCATGAAGCATCCAGTTCTCAAGGACCTGGCCAGTCGTCATCATACACAGCCTCTAATAAGAGGCCATATGATGATGACAGGAAGGGTGGCGGGTCGGGACGATCCGGTTATCGTAAGAATAACTGATGTGGTGGTTCTGGGCCATCATATGCCAAGAAGCTGTGCTGGGGCCGTGGGGGACGGTCCTGATGGGTTTCCAGTGAGACCCGTACCGGTGGCTCCAGGAGCGTCAGGAATCATGAATCTACACCAAAGTGAGTTAACATCTTGTCGTGCAACATCGACCACGAGCTGTATGCAGATTCATACCGTCAGAGGTAGACGTCAGCTTTTCTCAAACCATTCCGGCGTGCAAGATTGTTTGGTCTGTCATTGGTTAAGAAATGACTACGAACCGGACTGGCTCATCCATCAATCATTAGTTCAGTTAACTGCGACTCCTGTCTGGACTCTCGTTCCAAAGGAGTCTGATCGTTTAGAGGTCATTCGTTGAGAAATCGAAGATTTTCTATGGAAGAATGCGATTCATTTAGTCGGCAATGAGTCCTCCCAGAGCTTCTATTCGATGATTTTCCTTGTTCCCACCGGAGGTTGGAGATCGATTATCAACCTCAAGCCACTGAACAAGTTTATCCTTTCACCAAAAGTCAAGAAGGAGACTGTAGCAGTGGTGATGGCAGGTTTGAAAAAAGGCATGTGGGCAGTGTCGATATATCTGAAAGATGCTTATTTTCATATTCCAGTGTCAATTCCTTTTCAAAAATATCTTCGCTTTGCGATCCGTGACAATGTCTGGGAGTCCAATGCATTACCGTTTGGCCTGACCACAGCTCCAAGAGTCTTCACCAAAGTGGTTCTCACCATGACTTCTTATCTTCGCAGGTGACACATAGCTGTTCATACTTACATAGATGACTGGCTGCTGAAGGCGGGGAATCCGAATCTGAAGGTGGTCCCAGCCTTATTAAAGGACCTAGGATGGATTGTGAATCTAGAGAAATCAGAATTGACTCCATCCCAGGGGTTTGTTTATCTGGGAATTCTTTTCAATCTCGTGGACAGCGTGGCTTTTCCGGCGGAGAGCAGAGTCAAGAGTTTGCAAGCAGTTTTAAAGTCAATTTCTGTAGGAGCCTATTGGGTTATTGGGTTTACTAATATCTCTGGAGAAAGTGGTACCTTATGCCGCACTCAAGCGCAGACGATTCAGATGTATATAATGTCATTCTGGTCTCATAGAACAGATCCGTTAACTCTGAAGATTTCAGTAAAAGAAGCATTGATATACCACCTTCAGTGGTGGCTATCAAGACAGAATCTCCTGCAAGGTGTTCCACTAGAGCCGCCTCAGTCACAGATGTCCATTTTCATGGACGCATCTGCGACGGGTTGGGGAGCAGTAATGGACGATCTGTCAGTGTCAGGGGAATGGTATCGGACAAATGCGCAGAAACATAAATGTTCTCAAACTTTTAGTGGTGGCATTAGCACTTCAAATGTATGAGATCTTAATCCGAGACAAGATAGTCCTAATCAGGACAGACAACGCCACAGTGGTGTCCTATTTAAACCGCCAAGGCGGGACAAGGTCACCGGAGTTGTGCATGATGATTTGGAACCTTCTGTTGTTGTGCCAAGAGAGGAATATAATTCTTCAGGTAGCACACATTCCGGGCAGGTTGAACATCTTAGATTCTCTCAGTCGAAGGATGGTTTGCCATCTGACGGAATGGCAGCTCAACCAGGCGGTAGCAGAAGTTCGCTTCAATCATTGGGGCAAGCCAAATGTAGATCTATTTGCAATGAAAGGAAACGCAAAGATAGTCACATACATGTCCCCGATCCCAGACCCACTACTTTTAACAGTAGATGCACTGGCGATAAGTTGGAAAGGAATGTACGCTTACACATATCCTCCAACATTTCTGATCCCAAAAGTTCTGCCAAAGATAAGAGAGGGCACATGCCAAGTACTACTGATCGCTCCTCATTGGCCAGGCCGATCATGGTTTGTGGATCTGCTGGACCTTCTGGTCTGAAATCTGATACCTCTTCCAGGCAGAAGGGACCTGATCTTTCAGAACAAGGGACTGTATCACCACAACAGACCAGAAATGTTCAAATTGACTGCATGGATGTTGTCAACCAGCGAGCAATTAGGCGTGGCTTTTCTGAGTAAGCAGTGAGGTTTGTCACTTCAGCCAGAAGGGGGTCAACCGCCAGAACATATAATTATCGAATCAACTAGTTTGCAGAGTGGTGCAAGGGAAGAAATATGAATCCCTTTTCTGCAACTGTTCAATACGTAGCAGATTTTATCTGTCATTTATACAAGGTTGACAAACTTGTACCTTCAACCCTAGCAGCATAAAAGTCTGCATTAGCTTCAGTCATTCCAAGCGTGACAATAGCAGGAGGGGAGAACGACACCAATTGAAGTTATTAAAGGAATGAGCAATCTGCGACCTAGACAGCCAGCTCCTATTCCTGCATGGAATCTATCCATTGTTCTTAGGTATTAGGGCATGCTCCCTTTGGACCAATTAGATCTATAGATATTAAACTGTTAACTCTTTAGTCAGTTTTCTTGGTTGCAGCAGCATCAGCGAGAAGCAGAAGTGAGATTCATGTGCTTTCTGCCGAACAAGACCATTTTGAAGGTTTAAGACTACTACCACGTCTGCTTTTTGGCAAAGAATCAGTCACTTAAGTATCCAGGACAGCCGATCAATTTGCCAAGTATAACTAGACGTGACCCAAGCTCTTCAGCTTGGTGTCCTGTCAGATGTCTGAAAATGTATAAGAAACATACAGAGGAGTGGCGAGACAACCCTAAATTTCTTTGGCTCTGTCTCAAGGCTCCTCATCTTCGCGCCTGGAAAGATAGTATTTCTCGATGGTTAGTCGATACTATTCAGATGTCGCATAAGATTGCAACAGGAAAGCAAGTTGATCCCGTAAAGGCTCATCAAGTCCGAGCACTAGCAACAGCATCAGCCCTTTATACGGGTGTCTCTTTAGAGGAGGTGATGTTTGTAGCACAATGGCATGCCGAGTCGTCATTTACTTATTTTTATCTTCGCGATATCTCCACCCAGCTCAATTCGGTCGCCGTCACTAATCTATCGAATCTTAGTTAGGCCACATCTGACCACTCCCAACTTAGACATCACAAGGGCTTCCACAGGCACAGACGCAGGTGATGTACATGTCCAGCGAACAACCGTGGATGGGCGAGCTCCTGCGATGAACAAGAAAGACCAGGCACTCAGAATGGTGAGTTTCTTAGTTTAAGTGATGCATAATATTATTATTATTTCACTTACAGCCGAATTTCCTGAATGAATAAGTGGAAGGTCTGATTCTTGAGTATACTTATTCATTGTAAACAGACAATAGACTCATTACAATTTGAAATCTAATCAGTTTATTGATAGTTTTTACATAAGTTAGAAGTTGGAGTAGCTTCTTTTCACTCTCGTGGACTGCCATAGCCAAGACGTGGGACTAACACAGGTCTGGTGGGTGTTGCCTCCCTTTTGACAGCCCTCGGAATTTGTGTGGACAAATGGGGGCTGAGGGGGGGAGGGAAAGCGGTCTAGACGATGGAAGTTTTGCACTCTATGAGTCAGATGGCGGAACCCAAGCATGTGCTGTAGTTCTCAGTCTCTTCACAACCTTCTCCTTTGGCTGGTAAATGAGAGCTGGTTCGAGCCTTACCTCCGCCCACCGGAGTTCCTGGCTGTCGAAATACCTAGTTTATCATAATAGTACATCTGGTAAGTATTATTCAAAGAAGAATACAAAAAGCATCCGCTTTTGTTTCTACCATAATTATTAATATTTACCAGATGTACTATGGCCATATTCAGCCGCCCCACTGTGGTGAGGCTGAGCTGCTTTCGCTTTTGTCAAGAAAAATATAAGACAAATCTGACTGTTCTGGGGAATTGACTCGGTACCTGGAGGCTATGGTAATTCCTGGACACAGTATAGTCAGGACCATGGAGAGTGCAGAGTTTTAATTGTTTATTTTGAGCTAGACTAAATAACTGACATTATCGTAATAGTACATCTGATAAGTATTATTAATTCTCGTAGAAACAAAGGTGGATGCTTTTTGGATTCACTGACAAATCCCTGAAAAAGTAAATTCTTTATGATATAAAACTTTTCTGTTGAATATTTTGAAATTAATTTGACTGGAAGCCGTTGCTGCCTAAGGCAGCAACATCTTCCAGTCAAATTAATTTCAAAATATTCAACAGTGTTCGTGTATGGTTGCCTTGAAAATGAGATGTGCGGAATTCATCGTTGAAAGGGTTAAGCTATTTCTCAGTATCTGAAGGTGATTGGTATTGAATCTCTGCTATCATGTATCAGTATAATGCAACTTTTTGATATGAGTTGTACGCCCCTTTAAAATCAATAATGCAGGTATAAATTTCAGTCAAATTGTTTTGAAAATATTCAGTATGCTCTCGAGTCTGATCCCGCAACAAATTATGTACAAAATATAATAATGAATATATTTAAACTAATTTAGATATATTTTGCTGCCAAATCAAATTACTTTAAAAATATTCAATCATTGCAATTCCATATGCTTTGATATTTTATCCAATATAATGTCATCTCACGATCTACAATCACATAACAAATTTGGTTGAATTCCACAATTTCTGGGGATGTACTGTGACAATTTTTATATTTTACCCCAAATCCTGAACCCACAGGGGGTGGAGTCCAATATAAATGTCATTTTGCAATCCGCAATCATATTGGTAAATTACATAGCAAATCAGATGGATGAAGGCAAGCAATATCCCCAACATTTTTTGTGGGGAAATTACATTGTAGTCCACTTTCTTAATGTTTATCAAAACTGATTGTACTGAAATATGCCAAAATTCTCACTTTCAACAGCACTGGTGCTATGCAAATTACATCAATTTTCGGAACATGAAAACTGCTAGCAAGGTCCGGCAGCAATTGCGTGAGATAAGTCTGAAATTAGAGCTGCCATTCGACTCGTGTGGGCAGGATATGACCTCAGTCAGGTAACAGTAGTTTTTCTTCAATGAAAAGTTCCTTGTACGACATAGACATAACGGTTAAACCTCATGTGTGAAATGTCATACACATATTGTACTTCAAAAGATAAAAATGCTTCTGCTTTTGGTCAGTATGCAATAGTTTTATATAAATCTGCATTTGCATATCACAAATGTGCCATAGGAAGTGAATGTGAGTTGTTTTCTCATTGACCGTTTAACTGACCAGAAATTACAAATTCTTTATAATATAGGGAATTTCATTGATTATTCTAAGACTAATTTGACTGGTACCAGCAACAGGCTCCATTCAAATTAGTTTTAAAAATATTCAATAGCTTTTCTGTATCATTTTCTAGAAATTTGGATACTGCAATTTCAAGGGTTACAGGTACATGTAGGGTTGCACGATTATTCACTTTTCATAATCGCGATCATTTAAAAAAAATAATCGCGATCATACGATTAATCATGAACTATATTAACTACGTCAATGCTGCTTAGAGAACGTTGTTATGCTACTGCAGATTGTAAGATTATGGGTTAGGCACATGGGTATACATACATGGACAGAATATGCCAGTTACTGATTGCAAACAAAGGAATGTATCAAGATTTTTCTAGACAGAAAACAGAAGGTACCGTATTTCGCTTAATTGTAGCCTATACTCTAATAGAAGCCCACCCCCTAACTTTGATATATGGGCTCCAATGATTTCTTAGCAATTTCAAAACGGCAAAACTCTGTATTAGAAGCCCACCTCCTAACTCAGCAAATTGTATAGGAAAATCTTTTTTAAGAGCAAATTTGTAAGAATAGCGTGTATAATATTAACAATCATGTCACAGGGTGTGTCTACTTCAGACTGATCTCTGCCCTGATACATTTCCGGCCCCTCTAGAAGTCAATACAGGCCTCGGATTTGTAACTCTCAACCACCTATTAGATTAATACTAATAGTAGGTCACGTATGTTCAAGATATAATAAAGTTTATTCCACACTTTTGGAGTCAAAATGCGCTTAAAACAGTCTTGGCGTAATTAAATACCTTCCTTATAAATATATTTTAAGACCAAATTTATGTACCAAACAAGTACGGGAGAAAATGTGCATCAATTTTGTAACGCCGATCAACATTAAATGATCCAAAGTGAATTATTACAAATGACAATATAGCCAGCTTCTTAAGTTGGCGAGCCAGCGGCTCTTTTGCAATGGGAGGCGGCGTGTTCTCGCGAGATATGCGCTAATGGGAGTTTATCAAACGGGTACCCGTTATTCAGATCAGTATAATACTCAGTTCCTATCGCGCAATGACAATATATAGAAATTCCCGAGTTCCGAGTCCCCGATTCCAAAATATTTATATCCGAGTACTCGCTCTAAAATAAACTCTTCAATTGGAGGCGAATCACATGATTTGTATTTTTTCGCAATGCCATTTTGTATCAAATTGTGGATTAATTTTGATGTAAAAACAACCTTTATTGAAGGATATGCAATATTTAGGCGCTCAAATCAAATAATTTCACTTCCCCGGTGATGTTTTGAGGTGTACATTAAACATAGGCGTAGGCGGTGAGAATTTGTACAGGAGAAAATGCGTTGAATTTCCGTGGTATCAGTTTTAGAAATTTTTTGGGGAAACCGTTAGCGCATAACTATTCAGAGAATGGGGAACGCGTGATAAGCTTGTGTGATTACAACAACAATGACAAATAGCGACCAAGTGAACAATCTTTATTCATCTAAAACTAATCATGAGTCAATACAAACAAATCAGTTATTTATTTAGTTTATTTAATCATTCACACATTCGGCTGATAGCCGGATGTTTGTTTCCATGAACGCGAGCAGAGTTTCACAAGCGTAAAAGTGTCTTGACAAAAATTTCAACATAGCGATTACACGATTATTTCATTTTATAATCGTCCACGATCATTTTGAATTATATAATCGCGATTAATCGAAAAATCGTGCAACCCTAGTTAACAGGTTATGTGTTAGACAACTAAGAGTCTCATGGTCAATGGGCTGATTGGTTGTTATTATGGCCTAGGCTTGCGCGATTTTCGCTTTGAAACATCGCGATCGATTTTATAAAAAAAATTGCCGTTTTTGATTAAATCGTAGGTCCAAATTCCCAAAAGTATAACCCGTGGTAACGTGACTTGTTTCTAGAAAAAGTTGAAATAAATATTGATACAAAAATAGCACGAAATTAGAACACATTTTCTTACGAATTCTTACCATCCTACGTCTATGCTTAATGTATACCTTATATCCATCGTCGCGGGAGTGAAATTATTAATTGGGACCGCCTAAATATTGCGTATAGTTTAATAAACATTATTTATTTCATCAAAATTTGAGATAAAATGGCACTGTTTTTTATTTTGGTGTTTTTTTGGAGAAAAAAATATAAATTACATGATGTATCAGCTTCCGCTTATAGCCTCCCTTTGTGGGACGAGTTTAGATCATTACCGGAGTAACACGAAGACGCTAATATTAGTACCCGTGAAGATACTGCACAATTCACATACATAGGACGGTATCTTTGAGTAGGTACGAGTGTAACGGCGTAAACTCATCTTATAGTGCAGTTTATAGTTGCTTTCAGAATGTACGATTTACATTTAAGAGTAATCAACAGAACGCACAGTTCAAAATCAAACAGTGTGGAATGCTGTTGCTTTATTTTCTTTAATTTGACATGACAACCGAATCAAAAAGGAAAAAGTATTACACCGCCTGAAATTGCTAATTCTAGAATTAAAAAGAATTATATTCACTGATTGCCTAACACTCTGCAACTAAGTATATACTTGGCACTTCATGACAGACTCAGGGTCTGCAGCGAAAGAAAGAAAATTATATGGCGATTCGACGGAGTAATTAGCTGGTTTTCTCAATGACAAAGGTGTTACCTCGCTATTGTTAGCTTGTTTATTGTAGCGCATTGTGTTGTGATTAGTAATTATTCGACGCGTGCATGGCACAGCGGGATATAAACACAATGAACACAGGCGTGAATCGATTATAATTGTACTCATGTACTGATAAAATGTGACGGAAAAGTACACACGTCAGATTAAAAAAAAACATGACATTTTTTACGATTTTCCGATTGTTCCTCAATTACATCGTAAAAATTGTGATTTAAAAAATAAATCGAACTTCACGATTAAATCGAAAAATTGTGCAAGCCTATTATGGCCCCATATAAATATATGGGGGTATATAGCGTTTGCTTTGTCTGTGTGTCTGGCTGTCCATCCGTCCGTTTGTTCAGGTTTCATTTCCGGATGATAGCTCGAGTTCTATTAAAGGGATAATTACCAATCTGGCATGATAGCTTGTCCTTGGTGGTCCGAAGAACCCTATCGATTTTGGTGTCAAATGGTCACGGTCACAGTGACCTAATTAATTGAGTAATATTGCGTTTCTGGATGATAACTAGAGTTCTATTGAAGGGATCATTGCCTATCTGGAGTGGCATCAAACGGTCAAAGGTCAAGGTGACATAATTAATTACATAATATTGCGTTTCCGGATGATAACTCAAGTTATATTGACGGGATCATTATCAATCTGGCGTGTGACCTTGTACTTGGTGGTCCGAATAACCCTATCGATTTTTGGGCCAACCGGTCAAAGGTCAAGGTCATGGTGACCTGATTAATTATGTAATATTGCGTTTCAAGATGATAACTCGAGTTATATTGAAGGGATCATTGCGAATCTGATGTGAGAGCTTGTCCTTGGTGGACCGAAGAACCCTATAGATTTTTGCGCCAAACCATCAAAGGTCAAGGTCATGGTGACCTAATTAATTACGTAATATTGCGTTTCCTGATGATAACTCGAGCTCTATTGAAGAGATCATTACAAATCTGGGAGCGTGTCCTTTGGGGTCCAAAGAACCATATCAATTTTTGTGCTAAACGCTCAAAGGTCAGGGTCACTGCGACCTAGTTAATTACGTAATATTGCGTTTCCAGATGAAAACTGTAGTTAGATTGATGGGATCATTAGTAATCTTGGGTGGGAGCTTGTACTTGGTGTTTCGAAGAACCCTATAGATTTTGGTGTCAAATGTCAAGGCCACGGTGACAAATCTTGTGTGAGAGATTGTGCTTGGCCGAATCGGGGAACCATACTTTAGCAATCTCTCATTGTCGTTATTATTATTATTATTATTATTATTATTATTGCAGGAAGTGTTTGACTATGGGTTTCTTTATGAATTCAGCTGAACTCCAGAAAGAAGGAGAATATACTACAGTAAGAATAGATTATATATTCTTGTTGTCTTCACTAGATTGTTCAAGGCTGTAGACAAGGATTGAAGGTTGGGGGTGGGATTGGGGTGGGAGTGGCGTTTATGGGAAAGGCAGACATAAGAGGGGTCAGGAGGTCCTGTGCCTGCGAAATTGTGTAGATCTAGATGTTCTTAGATGGCATCTCAGGCATTTCCGGATGTAAATATGAATTGTCAGATGGCTGTTAACTATGTACCTTTAACTTTAAAACATGTTTGTACAAAGAAAATCTTCCTAAAACTGACCACACACCCCTTAAACAAAAAACATTGTCTAGAGCCATGGCTGTTTGCTAGATTTGATTGAATTTTTTATTTTGTGAGAAATTTGATCCATACCATATAACTAGTTTTATTTGTTTTGCCGTAATAGTATACCTCCACGGTTCCACCCGAGTAGTTTGTGTTGTATATCCACCAGTAGCCTAATTATCTCATTAGCTTACTAGCAATCACTACTGTTGTTGCTTACATCTCCATATGTATTGATATCGTGTCCTCATTAACACCTTTACTGGTCAAGCTGCTCAAAATTGGCCTCTGGAGTGGTCTTGAGCAATGTCCATTTGCATTCTGGTTTACGATAACCGAGCCGGTCATTCTAGTGGTAAATTTGCAAAAATAGTCCTCTTGGTCTTCAAATGGACATTCAATAAGCAAATATTTTGATTTTTTTTTTACAAAATTTGTCCATTATAGGGTTAACATCTGTCACATAGTCACAATACGTGTGGTAGTGATTGATTTCTATATGTTAACTCTTAGCACTCTGATGTCAAAATTTTTAATTTTCTAATTAAATTAAAAGAAGAACTGGTGTTCATTTTTAAACAAATTTGGTGGAAGATGGTGTTGCCATAGACAGCAACATGGTCCACCAAAATTGTTTAAAAACATACACCAGTTTCTTTGCTAATGCACCGTAAAAAGGTAGAATGTTAACATCAGAGTGGTAAGCGTTAAAACAGGTCACTATGACATATTTTCCATGAATGACTGAGCATGAATCTATTCATCAAAGTATTTGCTTACTGTGCGGGTAAATTGTTGAATATTTCTAACTTAATTTGACTGGAAGCTGTTGCTGCCTTAGACAGCAACAATTTACAGTCAAATTAAGTTCGAAATGTTCAACAGAATATTTTCTACATTGTAAAGTATTTGGTGTTTTTAGAGCTAAATGAGAAATCTGTAAACATTTTAACCAGTTATCACCAGATTGATTGTATTTGGAGAATACGAAACATAAAATCAAACTGTTACTGTCGGACATTTGTGTCCCTCGTTTCGGACATGCTGGTTGTGACCTCAAATAATTAATAAATTACATCTTTTATGTTTGCTGTTAATAAATCAATAATGATTTGACTGAATTTAATAATAATTTGACTGAATTTAATAATTATTTGACTCAATTTGTTTCCGGTCAAACTTGTTTCAAAATAGTCAGCATATTGGTTGTATTGGTGCCCTGAACAGAGCATTATGGTATGTTTGTTTCGTGTTTGCAGATTATTAATCATAAGACAGTTGCCATCCATCCCTCCTCATCACTGTTCCATTGTAAACCAGCATATGTGATCTACAATGAACTCGTGCACACATCCAAATCATACATGAGGTACAGTATACCTTTAAAAAACACCCACTATTAACAGTTTACCAAAACCAGCTTCTTCAGTAATCTTGAGGAATGTCAATAACTGACCCAGGCCTTTCAGTCATAAATTTTCAAAAATATTCTTCACTTTGTCTGAAAACTGACATTTAATAAGCAAATATTTTGATTAACTTTAGCATTCTTTACAATTAAAATGTTTAATATGATTTTCTATAAGATATTCCTTTTGTGACCAAATGATAGTGATTCTGGTGACCACTAAAGACCACGGTCCGTAACTACAAAGGCCGCTTATCTTTATACGCGTACTAGATTTAGACGAGGCTAAAAATCATTTGCACGAGTATAGTTAAACCACTGTTTTAAGCGGGAACGACGAAATCTCTTAAACACACGTTTAGTTACACGCGCTTAAGCGGGTATGTGATGGCCAGATTGCCTATTGTTCCCGCATCAACGCTTACCCGTATGCGACTTCTTGCATAGGTGATCGGCCTGCATTTGGCAAAAACGTGTTCGGCATGACTAACGAAAAGAGACAACGAAGTAGTAGTAGTAGTAGTAGTAGTAGTAGTAGTAGTAGTAGTAGTAGTGACATTTTGCTCAAGACGATCTCATAAAAATGTTTTAGCTGTTTTTGTCACTACTGGAGGAAAAGCAAGATCATGCTAGATTTGTAGTAATGGCAGTAAAGATATTATTAAATAAACTAATAACTCGGTCAAAGTTCTCTCGGATAAATCTGTCACGGAAAACAGCACTCCTTAAATTTCCTTCTACAGTAGCAGGCTGAACATCCTCAACATGTTCACCAATTTCTTCCCGTCTGCAATAATTGATCCTGTTGTCGGATGGCCAATTTATGAAGACAGGCTGTTGCCACGATTATTGCAATGTTATGATCCATGTAAAATAAGATGAAAATTTATTTTATTAAACATTGGTATTAGCATTTACGGGATCATCGCACTTCACACGACACGGACTTATATCCTCGAGGGCGAAAGGCGGATAATATAACTATCAGCGCCTACTTTTGTTTTAGGGGTCGTCCGTCTGTCAATCCATATGTCTGTCTGATACCTGTTGTCATACTAAAGGTATATACAAATGTGTGGGTCCAAATGCTCTTTTTAAAACGGATATAATTGCCTTTATTAGCACCCCCCCACCCCCGTGTAGATGATGGTGGTGGTGGTGTGACATAGCAATCAGTGTATTGATCTTTGTGTCAGCCAGCCCACCCGCCCGCGTGTTCGCCGATGTGCAATATTATACTGCCTGTCAGCCTCCGTCCTCTCTTGACGAACCAGGATCAGCAGAAATGGGCGCATGTGTAGGCTGCATCCCCCACAAGAATTCACGAGAGTTCACCCATGTTGAATCGATTGAACAATGAGGACTCATTCCAAATCCATGAATCATGTGCTGAACCACACCACCGGCAAACTAGGTTGGTGAACAACCTTTGGTGGTCTCAAACGACCTGACAATTTAAACTGTAATATCCCTTTCAGTTCATGAATAACTGGGCATCCGCCCCACCCTGATTTCGGATAGGGAGGTGTGTTCCGTCAATTGCTCCAACAACGCCAGGAAATCCTGCTATTTGATGAAATCCATGTATCACAGATTGCCTAGCATTGCCCGCCTGAGGAAAGGTCTTAAAACGCTCCTTGATGGGACAGATAACAGCAGCAACTCTGTGAATGGCTTGTCCACAGGTATGTTGCGAGATTCCAGACGTGTCGCTGACCATAATCTGAAACGCTCCACATGCGAAATAACGCAGGGCACACACTAATTGGAGAGCTGAGAGGAAGTGCACAGCTTCTCCGAGCTGGATGTTGCAACTCTAATCTTAAAAGTGCATGGATGTCATTAAATGAGTTTTTCGTAACTCGAAACTGCTTAATAAACTGGTCTTTCTCGTAAGATTCGAGCGGATTTACCCTGTCCATAAAGACACGAATGACGATTCTCATCTTCAATTTCGTTGGCCTCCTATTGCGCTAGATCAAAGATTTGAAGTGCATCCATACACCTACAACGGATAACTACTACTGCTGCTGCTGCTACTACTACTAGCACTACTACCACCAGCACCACCGCCGCCGCCGCCGCCGCCGCCGCTACTACCACTGCTACTGCCGCAGCCACTGTTGCTGTTGCTATAAAAATATGTCATGTCTGATTGTACAGTGTAACCCGAACCCAATGAGAAAATCTTAAACATTCTTCTTTTCAAATATCCGTGTGTAGTTATCACTTTCAAATGATGTGGTAACCTGCAATTCACAACTTAAACAACCCTGTGACCATGTTTAGGGAATTCTATTGTTCCCTGCTAAGCAGCGTTTGAACTTAGTCCGTAGTTTAGGCACGCTTAATGATAAACATGCTTCGTAATTACCGATTAAATTTAAGCGCAGACATTGAACAAAGTTTACCGATTTACCCGCGTCTGGCGGCTTAAGCGCCTTTCGTAGATACGGGCCCACATGTTTTAACTCATTTTTAGTTGTATTTAGAATAAGAGTTATTTCCCTTATCACAATATTGAAGTATGCCGTATGTACAGAGTTATGTCCCTTATTACAATATTTAAGTTTGCTGTGTGTACAAAGTTATGTCCCTTATCACAATGTTTGAATATGCAGTCTTATCCCTCAAATTTGTTGAAGAAAATTTAAATTTATTCATAGAAAATGTCAATTTGCAGACAGAGAAGATTATTTGTGAAAATTTATCACTGGAATGACTTATTCGATTATCGATCCAGTCATTAGTGGTAAATTTTCAAGTCCGCTCTCTGCAACAGGGCATTTCTTAAGACCAATACATGACCCGATTTTGACCAACCTGAATATTGGGTCAACGCCCATTTCAAATGATATTAATTGTTGCAGTGTCAGTAGCAGAATGACTGTGTACATTTGAAATACAATATTTGACAGCAACAGCATTCTGCAACATTGTTTCCAAAATGAACACCAGTAATGGAGGAATCGAGTTTTAGCTATGCCCCGTCCATTTCTAGCTAAGCTCCACCCACCCTTTGCTCGTGTTGAGATCAATCAATCCCTGCACTCTGAATCTCAGTTTATAGAAGACTGGCAGGTAAGCTGTTGAATATTTTGAAACTAATTTGACTGGGTGTTGTAGTAAAATTAGTTTCAAAATATTCAACAGCATGTTTATTAAGTAGTAGATATACAATTTGTACAACTTGATGGACTATTAAGCGTTTATGATGGACTAAAACGTGCCATTCATTATGTAATTGATTATGATGTTAGCCTACAATGTGATGTAGTTGATTATGATGTCATTTGATTGACTGAGAAATGATTATGATGTCATGACTGACAGAGAACCCGGATTCATCAATTTTGTATGCTTGTATTACAGAGACTTGTGTGTCGTTGATCCAGAATGGTTATATGAAGCAGCACCTACATACTTCAAACGCAAGAAGGGTTTTACCTGACAACATGTCTTGTGTATTATTTATTATGTGTAATAGTTTGCATAGAAAATATGAAATCTAATCATACATTACTGGCTTGAGTTATATTAGTATTATTATTGTTTCTGAGCCATGGGCTGGAATTGAGGGATCCATTTCTAGCTATGCTCCGCCCATTTCTAGCTTAGCTCCACCCACTTTTTTCCATATGTTAGAATCAACTTATTTACTTTGAATCCCGAACGTACAGAATCCCAATTTCAAGGTTGCAGATACAGGTAAGCTGTTTCACAATATTCAACAGAATTTTTATTAAATAATAAAGACATCAAATTCACACTTTTGACGAACTATTCAATGTTCATGAAGGAGCTAGATGTCATTCAATATGCATTTTTATTGTGACATCAGCCTACATGTGACATAATTGATTATGATGTCATATACTTGAGTGACAAAGCTGATCCATGCATTGTATGAGCTGATTGTTCTCTATGCCTATTTCTCAAACAAAAGAACCTGTCTGTACCTGTAAATGGTCATTTGTCAGCCAGCTCTGGAAATGTAAGCATGAAATATTCACAACACTACATTCGACAGCGTGTATTTCAATCCTTTTCAGCACAAGCATGTAAATTTCCAGGACAAAAAGGAAAAGCTGTTCTATACAGCAGCAACATTCAATCAAATTATTGTCAAATTAATTAGATGGTAATGCAATTACTACCTGCTACAGATATGATACAAATTTGAATGGAAATTGTTGCTGCAACAGCTTTCAGTCTAAATAGTCTAAAATAATCAACTTTGAAACTTGCTGCAGATTTGAAGACCAATTTGACTAAGCTGTTGTTGCTGACTAAAGCACCAACAAGTTTGTCAAATTGTTGTCCATACAATCACATGGCCATAGAATCACATGGCATTTAATATTGCTATCTTACCTAAAATTCAGATATGTTATCGGGGTAAGCGGGGTACCTCGATAACATATCCGAATGACCGAGAGTAGAATCGGATAACGGTATCACGTGGTACAAATTTGTATCATGTGGTACAAATTCTACTCGATTACTCCTACTTCAAGCGAGAGTAAAACTGTGTGCATGCATAGATAGGTAACCCAACCACGTGATACTGCCGAATTCAACCTAAGTAGAGTGTGTATATGCCTAAATTACAAACAGAAATGTACACACGCTATCTTACCTAAATATTTCATTCGTGCAGGCAAGCATATTTTAAATAAGCTTGCCTGCACGAATGAAATATTTAGCTAAGCTAGCGTGCGTACATTTCTGTTTGATCAATGCATTTGAAACAAATGCACGGTCTGTCAACGAAACGTACATGCTGTTTGAAATCATTCATTCTTGTCGAGAAAACAAGTACAAGCCTATGTTCACTCTACCTATATGGTGACATTGATTGCGTTTGTGTGGCTAATAATTCGACAATGGTGTTGGTGCCTTAGTAATCAACAATTTACAATCAAATGTGTAGTAGGTAGTAATCATATTACCTACAGGGTTTGTTCACCTTTCTGTGTTCAAAATTCCATGACTTCATGACCAAAATTAACAAATTCCATGACTTCCAAGAATTAATATGTAGATTTGTGTTTATAACATAGCTCCAAAAATTAGATCAGAGTTATTCTGCAAAATGTTTGAATGCCTCTTTGAACAACAAGCCACAGCCTTGTTTTGATAAGCTGTTGCCATAATTTTTATACCAACAGATTTCCTTTATTCTACATGATTACCATTTTCCATGACTTTCCATGACCTATGATAAAAACACTGATTTTCCATGACTTTCCATGACCTATGATAAAAACACTGATTTTCCATGACTTTCCAGGCCTGGAATTAAACTTGTCAAATTCCATGACATTCCAGGATTTTCATGACCAGTACGAACCTACTAATTATTATAACAACAATTTGACTGAATGTTGTTGCTGGCAGTGATAGCAACAACTTTCATGCAAATTATTCTCAAAGTATATATCTTTCTCATTTTTTCCCCTGGAAATCGACACACTTGCGCTGAACAGTATTCAAATACAGGCTGTCGAATGTACTACCATGGATACATCCTACATGCATGCAGAGAGGATCATTTTGTTTGAGAAATCCTGGCTTGTGCAGACAATAGACTTAATGAATATGGCATCCAATAGTTACAAAGATTATGGAGTCAGGGCATTGGATGCTTGGTAAATTGAATAGAAATCAAGGGGCATCTCATATCGTGTGCAAAAATGTCTCTATTTAATGTGACATGAGAACTTTAAACAAAACCTGTTTAACCATTTCTGATGCCTTAGGAAAGGAGTCGCTCAGTACATAATGCTTGGAGTCAGCCAGTAGGTTTTGGCTTGAGCATTTGCCCGCTAAAAATATTTAGATGAGTTCTGTTATTACATAACTGGCTGTAATGGCAGGTTTTTTTTATAGCAGGTCTTGTTTAACCCTTAGCACTCTGATGATAAAATTTTTAATTTTCAAATTAAATTAAAAGATGACCTTTGAGAAGTTTGATTGCGCTTGTTTGTCCTGACGCGAACTTGTGTGCAAGTTTCAGTCTGGATACCAATACACAGTTTGCGTCTTCCTTTTATACTTTCCAGATGCGGCTACACATGGGTGTGTGACCGGATTTGATTTTGTAGCCGGGATAGACATCTTGTAGCCGGATTTGTGGCTTGTGTAGCCGGTATTTCAAGTTATGTAGCCAGGATTGGGTCATCCCGTAGCCGGATTGGCTTGGTGTGTAGCCGGTATAGGTAGCTACTGTAGCCAGATTGGTATGAAACTTGAAAGGTGTAGCCGGGATTGGGTCATCATACCATGTATCACTGATTTCCACCACCATTTGGCCACAGACGCAATCATTCCTTCAAGGACACATTGGTCACCGCTAAATTCACAGACCCAAGGAAATTTGGACAACAAGGGAAAAGCATAGCGAACCCTATACATCCATGCGCCAAAAATAACTGCATATTTTGCAAAAACATGAACAGCACAAACAGTTTCTAAAGCTCACACACTGGGCTAAAATATTTCATCAAAACAAAAACATTCTGCCACACCATGAATGTTATCTACCTACTTACCTGCAAATAATGCTTCAAACAATATGTAGGTGAAACTAAACGGGAATTCCAGGTTCGCATTAAAGAACACATGAGGGACATTAAAACAACAAAGACACACCTGTAGCACAAACTTTTAATCTTCCCAACTATGGACCCAAAGATGTCAACCACAGAATCATTGAAGTGTTACGTCACGATCCCAAAAGCACGGAAGCCACTGCTTTCCGCAAGGACCGCGAAAAATTCTGGATCCATCAACTACATTGTATGGATCCAATAGGCATCAATCACGCAGATTGGTAACCATCATCTACCTTTGGTAGTAAAACTTTTAATAAATTAAAAGATGAACTGGTGTTAATTTTTCTACAAATATGGTGGGAGATGGCGCTGTCGACAGCGACATCGTCCACCAAAATTGTTGAAAAATGTACACCAGTTTCTCTTCTATTGCCACAGTAAAAGATAGAATATTGACATTTGTGTGCTATGCGTTAACCCTTTGCTGCCTGGCTCACTCCAGACTAACGGCCCAGACCGCCCCGTACTTTAACAATGGCAATGAGACCAAATTTTTCCTGGAAGTGTGCTCTCCCTTTAGCCACTAGCCGTCTGTTATGCCGGCATATTTGTGCAGTGAAATACAGTACCAGTATATATATGCTTTGAAATTAAGAATATTGGCAGCTTGCAAACCCGCCAGATGCAGTAATATCACTAATACCTCGTCACAGGATGTATGGAGATTTAATTTATAATCACATCACATTATCAGACAAGACATTGTCAAAGTATGGGTCATTTCATTTATTTTAACCAAATTTTTTATGATTGAGAAAAATGTCCAATTTATAAAGATTTTGAAAATTAATTTAGTTCACGCAGAACATTTCGTAAAATATAGTCATGCATAAAAGGGTTAACTGTCCCGCAGCTGCAAGCCACGAGACAATAATTTTAATTAGCAAAAAACTCTTGGCTGAATATTTTGAAAATAATTTCACTTTCAGTCAAATTGTTTTCAAAATATTTAGCAGGACCAGAGGTATAACCCTTGGAATATGTCATCTGCAAAACCTCAGGAATCAGATGGTTAAAGACTCAATAACCAGAGCCATAATAGAGTTAAATAAAAGTAATTGGTAACGATATCTTACTGGGTGTGGTTAAAAGTCACTATTTTAGCATGGCATGACAGCTTTAATGGTATACCTCATTTTTTTTTAACCCTTTAACCCTTGAATTTGTTCAAGAAAATTTCAATCTTCTCCGCAAATGTCCATTTGCAGACCAAGATAAGACTATTTTTGAAAATTTACCACTGGAATGACAGGCTCGGTTATCGAGCCAGTCATTCCGGTGATAAATTTTCAAAAATAGTCTTCTCTTGGTCTGGAAATGGACATTTCTCAAGACCAGGGCTGAAGCTGTTTTTGGCGGATATGAATGTTAGAGGGTTTTAAACATATTATGTGTCGGCTCTAATAATAATTACGCCACCAGAGGAACCTTTGGATTAATAGGTGAATAAAATGTCAGATATCTTATGATGATGATGAGTGATTGTTTTCTGTGCCTGGAAGGTGTGGAAAGTGTTCTTCAACCTTCTTCACTGAGTCTTATCCTTTGTAAGGATCCTAAGCTCCTTTATGTGGGATGCACGTGGGAGCTATCGGCTTAGTAAATAGGCACAAGATACCCTTTGCTAAGCTGATAGTTCTTGTGGGCTGTGAATTTGGCCGAGTTTTTCACCACGAATGACCGTGGGCAAAATATCTATTATTGTGTTTGATAATTTTCGAGTCATAAAACTCATCATGTGTGCCGAACAAATCGAACAGCTTAGCTGAAATAATTGATTAACCCAATGACAATACTCTCACATGATTTAGAAAATAGCGGCTCAAGCAAAGGTATACCGGTGAATAAAATTTTGATAGAGGACATCATAGTAGCACTGCGCTAACAGGTTTATCTCATCATGCACACCAAAATTGTGCCCACGCTATTAGCTTAGAAAACAGCCTCTTGTGTCTGATTGCTAAGCTAAAAGCTCCCTCGTGTGCCACCTTTAAGATTTTATTTTATCTATGTTTTCTGAGCTGGCATATTTTGTGGCATTCGATGAAGAACATCTCTAAACATTGACCATCACTGCTACACTACTCTCACATTGACCATCACTGCTGCACTACTCTCACGTTGACCATCACTGATGAACTACTCTAATGTTGACCATCACTGCTGCACTACTCTCACGTTGACCATCACTGCTGCACTACTCTCACATTGACCATCACTGATGAACTACTCTCACGTTAACCATCACTGCTGCACTACTCTCACATTGACCATCACTGCTGCACTACTCTCACATTGACCATCACTGTTGCACTACTCTCATGTTGACCATCACTGCTGCACTACTCTCACGTTGACCATCACTGCTGCACTACTCTCACATTAACCATCACTGATGAACTACTCTCACGTTAACCATCACTGCTGCACTACTCTCACATTGACCATCACTGCTGCACTATTCTCACATTGACCATCACTGTTGCACTACTCTCACTTTGACCATTACTGCTGCACTACTCTCACATTGACCATCACTGATGAACTACTCTCACGTTAACCATCCCTGCTGCACTACTCACACATTGACCATCACTGCTGCACTACTCTCACTTTGACCATCACTGCTGTACTACTCTCACGTTGACCATCACTGATGAACTACTCTCACATAGACCATCACTGCTGCACTACTCTCACGTTGACCATCACCGATGAACTACTCTCACATTGACCATCACCGCTGCACTACTCTCACATTGACCATCACCGCTGCACTACTCTCACGTTGACCATCACTGCTGCACTACTCTTACGTTAACCATCACTGCGGCACTACTCTCACGTTGACCATCACTGCTGCGCTACTCTCACCCATGTTACACGCTGTAAAGTGCCGAGTTTTACACTAGATGTGTGACCAGCAGTGATTTGTGATGGCAAGCAAATATTTGCGATGACAAACATCAAGTTTGTTTACGAGGGACTTTGGAGCTGCCCATTGTCAGTTGTATCGCATTATTGAGACACATGTAGCATCGCATAGCTGCATAGATCTCAACTTGCATGGAAACTTTAGACCTGCATTACTTCTTACTTACATTATCCCTTTGCTACTAATGGGGCAGAGGCCATCAACATGGGGCCTAGGTCATCAACATGGGGCATAGTCCATCGACATGGGGCATAGGCCATCGACATGGGGTATAGGCCCTATACATGGGGCATAGGCCTTCAACATGTGGAAAAGGCCTTCAACATGGGCAATAGGCCATCAACATGGGAAATAGGCCATCAACATGGGGAATAGGCAATCAACATGGGGCATAGGCCTTCAACATGGGGAATAGGCCATCAACATGCGGCATAGGCCATCAACAACAGTTCGGCAGCATCCCCTGTCCTTGGCAACCCTCTCCAGCTGTTGCCATGGTATCCTGTCTGATGTCGTCCTCAAGAGTCACAGCTTCCAGGACACTTATAACACCATCAATTTGTGCATCCATCCTACCACAAAATACGAGGCAGATTATCTCAGCAAGATGGTTTTACTACAGGTGATTCTTAATACTTTGGTCTATCAAACAGATTTATACACTGGACAAATTACACAATTCCTTTGTTTAGAACTGTACAGAGTTCTTTTATTCAGCAGTTGCATTGTGTAATACAAAGCATAATTTAATCATACTCGTAACAGCAAGCTTAAATATCAACAACTCGGTACTAATGATCAGTATTACCATTAACCATTTAGTGGCCACAGGTGGTACATGACATAAATGAGGGTTACTGAATAAAATATTTTTGAGTCAGGGAAATGTCTTTAAATCTTCAGTTATATGCCTGGTGCTTTTAACCCTTTAACCCTCAAGCCAGCCAAAAATGGCTTCTGTCTTGGGCTTGAGAAATGACCAAGAGAAGACTAAATTTATCACTGGATTGACGGCTCAGTAACTGAGCCCATCATTGTAGTGATACATTAAACAAAAAATCTCTTGGTCTGCAGATAGATATTTTCTATAATAGAAATTTTCATGAACAAATTTGAGGGTTAAAGGGTTAAAAAGGCTAGTAATATCAAGTTTTCAAAAATTCAATTCTTCCACCCCCACCACCCCCCCCCCCCACCCAAAGTCAAACATATTTTATTTTGTAACAATAACTTATCTCTTGGTGGTTCTGTCAACTAATGGATAATAAAGGATTACTGAATATATTTTACTACCATAACAATTAGGTTAAAACAGTATTAATTATAATAAAAAAACAAAATAAATTTTTTTTGTATTCTTAGATATTTGCACTCCGTTTTAAATTATGTAACATATTTATAGTTAAAACAAGTATTTCTATACACATCAATCACAAAATCTATTAAACTACGTCCGATTTTATATGCTAGAAATAGGTACAATAGCACTATAAACATGGCCTCTAGAGAACACATTATTGCACATACTAAGTCATATCAACTTGAATGACATAGTTGTAGTTCATAGTTTCCCCACATCGGTCTTCATTCAAGACTAATATCATGACAGTTGTGGGTGGGGGTACCCCTAACTGATTGTGGTGAGGCCTTTGATAATTTACGGGTGTGCTATCTACCGGTCTTATCCATGTCAATCAAAATGTCCTCGGTGTAATTCAAGTGAAATGATGGTGATGGCAGATATGGAATTATAATTTATGAAATTTGTTGTTCAAAAGCCAAAATTTTACATTTGATATGGTGGAGGATCCATACCGGTAGATCATACATCTACATGGAATCCAACAGGTCTACTCTGACCATGTTGTGATAGGCAGGTTGATGGGAAATAGACAACCCAATCATAACCATTCATGTAACAAGAAAATATAAAACACATTGTCCAAGGTTCGTAACACCACATTAACTCGTTAACCGTTTAACCCTCAAATTTATTTAAGAAGATTTCTTTTAGAAAATGTCCATTTGCAGACCAAGAGAAGACTATTCTTCAAAATTTACCACTGGAATGACTGGCTCGGTTATCGAGTTGTAAGTTTCCAAAAGTAATTTTCTCTCGGTCTGCAAATGGACATTTCTGAAAACCACTTCAGAAGCCGCTTTTGGCTGATATGAGTGTCAAAGGGCTAATGGCAATGTGAAGCAGTCCTGTTCCATGGTCTTAAGGAATATCCATTTGTAGGCCAAGAGAAAAATGTTTTTGAAAATTTATGAACGAGCCAGTCATTCCAGTGTATCAATTTTCAAAAATAGTCCTCTTAGCCTGTAAATAGACGCTAAGTGAGGAAATAATTTGATGTTCTTGACCAAATTTAACCATTAAAGTTCTAAACACCCACCATCATTTTGACCACAAAATTGACTAGTTTCTAATTTAATCATATTACATAACCAACTGTCTTCTTGCTGTCTGTTTCTATGTATAAACGGCATTCTAACTTGGCTATAGTATCACGCAATTCAACATCCAGTCCGTTCCTTTTGCCACTTGTATAAATTGTAATATAATCAGAGTGAGTAGTTAAGTAGATATAGATATATACAGATTAAATGAATTTCACAGAAATTTCTTCACGAGACAATAAATAATTGCATAATTCAAGCTAATAGATTTACAGCTTTATTAAGTACATGCATATTGGCAGTGCTTAAAATAAATTGTTCATTACTTCTACCAGTAAAATCTTAAAATACAGATTTGTCCATGTTCGTATATTCAGAGAATATTCTGGAAATATATCTGCTATCAGATCCATATTGTTTAATCCAACTAAACTTGATTCCGACTGAATAGGTTGGTAATCATTATTGTTCTTGTAGCTGCTGCTTATAGATAGTCACCAGGATTCATTTATCATTTTACCATGTGCATTTTAAACTAAACTTTGTATACACTTTATATGCATGTTTGGAGTCAATTTGAAATTTTGACAAATCAATTCCCAGAATCTAAATCTCAAGCTAACCATACAGGCAAGCTGTTGACTATTTTGAAACTATGGCAGCAACAGCTCCTAGTCAAATTAGTTTCAAAATATTCCACAGAGTGTATTAAATTGTACATTAATCAAAAACATACATTTCGGTATTTGATTATGATGTCAGATACCAGAGTGACAGATCAGATCCCTCCATTTAGTAACACTCCAATGTTTTGACAGTCAGGAGAAACAACCTTAGAGGTCAACACTATAAATTTCCATGCAAAACGGAATATCTAGTGTCCACACACATACGGTCCACTCAATGCATAATCAAAATGAATCCAATAAAAACAAACGTGGCACACCAACCCCCAACACCCTTCTTTTGTTACTATTCCAGATGAAGATCATAGAACTAAAATAAATACTAGACATAGATGAAGTCAAGAAGAATGTGTCTGATTCGTTGACAATGATGTCATCTTCATGTCAGTCAAATTATTCACTTTAATGCTCAATATTGTTAAAAGGTTTACATTTTTGCTTAGTGAATGTTGATTTGCAAGCCAAGGTAGGACTATTTTTTGAAAATTTATCAATGGAATGACTGGCTCGGTCATCGAGCCAGTCATTGCAGTGATCAATTTTCAAAAATAGTTCTATCTTGGCTTGAAAATGTACACTCCTCAAGACCTTTTCGGAGGTCAGTTCTGGCTGGCTTAATCATTAAAGATTTAAACACAACTTTTCTAATAACAAATTAGTTTTATTTATTTAGTTTGTGGTGCCAAGAGGGTTAATTATCTCATGCCTGAAGGTATTACGCACTACTTGACATGGCTCTCATCATTATAATAATAAACTATGACACATTAATACTAACTAACATTAATCCGTTAATAATCAAGTCCACCAAAAATTACTTTGCAGTCATCGTGAGAAATGGCCATCTTCAGGCTAGGGGAAGACTTTTCAAAGTTACCACAGGTATGATTGGCTTGGTTATCAAGGCAGCCATTCCAGTGGACAAATTTAGAAAAATAGACCTCTGTTGACCTGCAAATGGACAGTCACTAAGCAAATTAGATTTTATTGAGCCATCTTGAGGGGTTAATGATCAAAATCGGCGAAAAAATCTAAATACTATCGAGAATTGCATGCCAGGAGACAACTTTTTGAAAACTCACACCCTGGATTGCTTTAATTGCTACCAGTAATTTCATTTGTAGGATTTTAACCCTTTAATGATAGTCGGTCAAGACAAGAACGGTCTCAGCAGTGGTCTTGATGAATGTCCATTTTCAGGCCAAGAGAGGACTATTTTTGAAACTACCACTGGAATGTCTGGCTCGATAACCGAGCAAATATTTTGATTCTCTTGACAAATTGTGCAAAGATACTCTTTGGTTGGTATACAAATGTCTCAAGGGTACTACAAAAACATTTTGGCTCTTGACCAATGAACGCCTAACCTATTTATTAACAAGGGAGGTAACTATATTACAAAAATCTGCATAGGCTTCAAGCTTCCTCTTGCTATAATTAACATAATATATATTACTTATATATATATATTCAACAATAACAGTATTTAAATAGTTTACAGTTAATTATTGTCATAACTAGTACATGTCACAGCTACAGTATCACATACAAGAACAAGAAAATCTTTATTTTCAACAATAAAAATAACACGGAAAGATTTTTTTGGCCAGATATAGTCAACCCTGCCGTAAGGGACCTGCTTTTGGCCAACCAATAATCGTGACTAAAGATAGGTGGTCTTGTAAACACTATTCATTCACATTAGGATATGTCTTTAGGGGGCCACAAGATGGTTGTTCTTTAAGACCAGTAGTCTGATGGTGGTCTGATCACCACCTGTCAAAGTACCACACACTTATGGCCCTTAGAGACAAGTGGTCGCTCAAGCTAGTTTGAAACATGTTGTTTGACTTGAATAAAAAGGAATAGTTTGTCCAATATTCATGTCGTTGATATATTTCTCAATCAGGCCACAGGTGAGGTGAAAACTGTATATTTCGAAAACAATATTGCTGAAAGGTGTTGTTCTTGTATTTTAGCTTTTGAATCCCAAATTGGCACACCTCTTCGGGACCCCACCAACTAATATCCAGCCACGTGTGGAGAAGATTGCTCCAACAGAACCAGAGTTATTTAAAAATGTGTCAAGTGTTCATTTTGAAAGCAATGGTAATGAAAGCTGTTGCGTTTCAGCGTTTGACGCCAAAATTGGGATACATCTTTAGGCCTCCACACGTAAGCTCCCATACAACTTTGGAGAAGATCTCTCCAGTAGCACTAGAGTTTTTGAAAAATGTCTTAAGAACAAGAAAAAGCACTCCAGCTTGCATTAAACCCCGCGTTTTGCAATACAGGTAAAAAGCCATAATTCCTTCACAACAACAATTTCAAGGAGTACAGGACAATAATGTCAGCGTATTGAAACGTGTTATAAACATATATATATATATATATATATATATATATATATATATATATATATATATATATATATGAATAGGCTTTGATAAGAGACCAAAAGGACTAAGTGAGATTCGTGTAAATATTACATATCTGCTTATATATTTGCTATATAAGCATAGTACCTATGAATTATCAGTTATTTAGTCATGCTTTCTAATGATAACTGGTGTCCATTATAACTCTGACTGCAGACTACATTTTCCATGGAGTTTAACTCAGGAAATGATGATTATTTTGAAATCAATTTGACTGAAAGTTGTTGGCTTACCAATTGTATATATGGTAGTAATTTTATGGTATTAAAGAATTTTTAATTAATGAATTATTCACACACCGAGACTCTATCATCCACTCCATGATCGGTTTCACACGTCTCGATCATCCACTCCACGATTGGTTTCACACGCCTGGTGCTTATGAGGTAGAGGCAGAATTAGAACACCTGATGTTTGGTTTATGAGTTAACCTTGTTAGCCCGCTGCCACAGTTTACGTATCATCTGTTATGTAGCTGGTCCATAGACCATAATAGACCTTTCCGGTTTTAGCTATACCCCGCCCACCTCTAACTAAGGTCCACCCACACTTCGCCGTATGGAATTGATCGATCCCCAAATGTCCTATCAGCAACAGCGCCCAGTCAAATTAGTTTCAAAATAGTCATCAAGATATTTATTAAATAGTAGACATACAATTCGCACACCAATGCACAGTCCATCTTCAATTATGCGTTCGTGACGTACTTATCTACGTCATTTATGGCGTCATTGATTGTGATGTCATTCTCCACGTCACATAGTTGATTATGACATCATGTGATGGATGGATACAGTGGAATGGTCCATTAGATAGGGCTACTTGCTCTAACAAGGAGTACTAAACTGGCTCTTACCTCCCTTGGCCAATCTTCACTACATAGCCTTTAATTTAATGCTTTGCTCCCCAAGGACCAGGTATAAAAGATCATTTACAATTAACGAAATAAATAGGTGGTTAAATATTTTGAAAGTAATTTGACTGGAAGTTGTTGCTGCCATAGTTCCCTGTCAACTTACTTTCAAAATATTCAGCCTTACGTTCGGAAAGGTGTGCAAAAAAGCTTCAAAACATCGCTCTAAAAGAGCGGTCTATATTTAAAATATTTTAACAGTGTTTGAAGGGAGAGGCTTTTTTCTGCTCTGTGAATCTCTGCAGTTTTCCATTTCAAATGGGCTCCAGGGTTCAAAGGCTCAATATTTGGTTATGTAGCGTAGTCTGTGTCGTGGAGAGTGATGTATGATTAACATAATATATTATATGCACCATGGTAACATTTGACAAACAGATAAACACAGATATAGTAATACATACGCATAGATGGTGTAGCGATTTGCATAAATATAGCATTAAACTTTAATCATTTAACCATCTCATGATGAAATCGGCCAAAACCGACCTCTGTAATGGTCTTGAAGAATGTACATTTGCCAGCTAAGAGAAGACTATTTTTGAAAAATAGGCTTCTCTTGGCCTTTAAAACGGACATTTAATAAACAAATAAATTGAGATGCCTTTACAAAATTCAGTCATTAAAGGGTTAATTATTAATACAGCTAATTAGGAAGACGTATTAATATTATTATTATTTTATTAATTATTATTATTATTATTATTATTCGAGGTTTGACTGGACATAATGACATTGCATAACTGACACAGTGAAATTGAGTTTAATATTAAAATTTCTAAATTTTACTAACGACCATAAATTAATTAATACAGCAGAATGATTTAACGAGTCAGTTACTAATTAACACATATATGTATACAATGTTTATGAGGCAATCGTCTGAATACATTGCATTATGGGAAGACGAGATAATGGTGTAATAACATTTTGTCACCTGAAGTAAAAACAAGCACATCATTAACATAAGTGATATGTTATATTTCTGTGACATTTATTAGCTACTAGGTGTATATATAAAATAAGTCTCCCAATCACATCCTTTATTGTTGATAATGCACTTTACTGTCGATAACGTACAATTATATTACATAATTAACCCTTTAACACTAAAGCTGGTCAAGAACAGCTTCTGCAATGGTCTTGATAAATGACCATTCGCTGACCAAGAGAAGACAATATTTGAAAAATTTCCAGCCGTATAACTTGCGAGATAAGCAGAGCAATTATTTCAGTGGTAAATTTTCAAAGATAGTTTTCTCTTGTTTCGCAAATGGACATTTTGTATGAGAAAAATTACATTTTCTTGAACAAATTTGAGGGAGTTAAAACACACTGATTTCACGGATTAATTTGCTTAAACGTTTAATGGTCAAACTTCACCCTTTAATGGTCATACCAACCACAAACATTCTCTGCACTGGTTTTGAAGATTGTCCATCCACACAATTCACCTTTCCAGAGTATCCACCCATCATATGCCGTCATAATCATCTATATGATGTGTAGAATGACATCATAATGGATGACGTCATGAATGACGTCGATAAGTACATCATGAATGCAGATTTGAAGACGGTCTATGTGGCATTGTACAAATTGTTTGCTTTTACTATTTAATAAATATTCTGTTGAATATTTTGAAACTAATTTGACTGGGCGCTGTTGCTGCCATAGGCAGCAACAGCATCCAGTCAAATTGTTACAAAATATTCAACAGCTTCCCTGTATAGTTTTCAGGAAATTGATAGCTAGAGCATTTGGGGATCGATCAATCCCAACACGACGAGGTGTGGGTGGAGCTGAGCTAGTGATGGGCGGGGCATAGCTAAAATGGAAAGGTCTATTACCATTGGAAGCAGTGGTAAATTTTCACAGCCTTCTCTTGACCTGCAAATGGTTATTTTTGCGGGCTTGACCACTAATGCCTAAACAATGATATTCCTAACTCGCCAGAGAATTATTCCTCAGATGATAAAAGACCACTTGGATTTTTATCTCCCTTTTTAGCAATGTCATGATAACATTGGAGAGCAATAATCAATGCTTACCTAATTACGAAACAATACTAACATTACTATACCAGGAATCCAATATCAGTAAATAATTAGAGTGAGACTTGCTTGATAAGACCAACTGGCTTTTGGGGTCACATTTTGGTGGCTTTATAGGGCTCTCATGGTCAAGATTGCTCACAAAAATTGACATCTTTGCTTAGTGAATGTCCATTTCCAGACTAAGAGAATTTTTGAAAATTTATCACTGGAACGACTGGCTCAGTTAATGAGCCAGGCATTCCAGTGGTAAATTTTCAAAAATAGTCCTCTTGGCCAGCAAATGGACATTCCCCAGACCACTGAAGAGGCCAGTTCTGGCCAGCTATAGCAGTAATGGATTAATACAGGTGGTCACAATTGATAACTTTCTTGAAGAATCACTATATGACTGTATTAGGAGACCAACTGTAATTAGAGACCATCTGTCTTTATGTATATGACACTTATAAACAGGTCTGATTGTAGATGTGAACGTGTTTCTTAAACATAATTAACATTTGGCTTTGTCGTTATTATTTAACGATGATGAAAAGATTCTTCAGTAGTATTTACTGGTTACTGTAATAATAATAATAATAATAATAATAACAACACAATTATTATTACTTTATTATTATTAAGTTATAATATGATAATTAATGCTAACATTTTCAACTAGTTTTTGCACATTCCGGACAGAGGATGTTATCCCCGTTCATTAGAAAACCACGACCCACCATCGACGCTTCACACTTGGAGCAGTTGAAGCACTCGCTATGCCAATGACGATCCTCAAATGAGATGTATTTTGTACCGCCAAATCCTGGTGGACAAATATGGAAAAATTAAATTTATTTAAAAAATATATTAAGTACTTTAAAATGCTCATGTATATTGAAATTTTCATATATCTCGACATGCAACTACTTTATGCCTGTCTGTCTTACATAATTGTAATAGTACAACTAGAATGCTCGGTCGATGATGCGTCATCGCAAATCCCACACGTTCCCCGTTCTGAACCTTTGACCCACAGCCGATCCCTGGGGGCTGAGCCAAATGTAAATGTACTCTTGCATTCAGCAATCATATGGGCAACTCACATACAAAATTTGGTTGAATTTTGTTCAACGGTGTCATGTGTTGCATTACAATCATTTTTGACCCCATTCCCCTGGGGTGGGGCCAAATGTAAATGTGCTCATCCACCCCACATTGATATGGGTAACTCACATACCAAATTTGGTTGAATTCTGTCCAGCGGTTTCGGAGGAGTTGCATTCAATTAATTTATTGACAATTTGAGCTACTACCGCACCCGAAAGGGGGCAGAGCCAAATTTAAATGTGGTCATGCACTTCACATTGATATGAGTAACTCAGATACCAAATTTGGTTGAATTTAGTCCAATGCTTTCGGAGGAGTTGCATTACAATCAATTTATTGACTTTTTGACCCCATACCCCACCCACCCTGGAGGTGGGGCCAAATGTAAATGTGTCCATGCACTCAACATTGATATGGGTAACTCACATACCAAATTGGGTTGAATTCTGTCCACCGATTTCCGAAGTTACGTTACAATCAATTTTTGCATGCTAAAATTTGACCTTTTGACATGCACACACGCATGAACACACACCACCCTCTGCCCCATGGGGATGGAGCCAAATGTAAATGGCCTCTATCCCTCCTGACGAGTTGGGTTGCAATCGATTTTACCTTTTGACCCCTGCACTGTCCCCTGCGGGCAGACCCAAATGTATGTGCTCTTGCACGCTGCACTCATATGCGTAACACACACTAAATTTGGTTGAATTCCATCCAATGGTTTGGAAGATGCGCTACAATCAATTTTCTGCACACGCACGCACATACTGCATGATATACTCCTAACTTTTCTTTGAAAAATGTGGGGATAATGAAACAACTATGCAGCTGTCAGAGATTGCATCTTGTTTTTGTCACATTCTAAACAAGGGGCACAAGGGCCTGTCTCACTCACCTGAGAAGTTGGCTTGTGAGATCATTCTAGATAAAGCTTTTAAATGAGTTGCCGGAAACATTTGGAAAATTTCAAGATGACCACCAGATCACAGTTCTGTATCCAACTTCTGAGGTCTATCACCATATGGATTATGTATACAATTTCTGAAGCCTACCGCAATATGGTCCTTGTAGACAAGTTTAGTTGACATCTGCCAAGTGTTAATGAGGATTAGTCTTTTAAGTGATTTTCCAAAATCTTTTGGAAAATCCTAGATGGCCACAGAAAAACTGAGCAAAAATTCTGTATACAAATTCTGAAGCCTATACCATAGGGTACTTTCAGCCAAGTTTGTCTGAAATTGGCCAAGCAGTTAGTGAGGAAAAGGATGTTAACTGATTTCCCAACATTGTTGTTGACAGACGATGGATGGATGTTCACCATGGCATTAGCTCACTTGGCCATTCTGGACAGATTTTCTCCATGGATAATGCTCAAAATTGTGGAACCTAGTGAATGGTCCCAACCTTTCTTGCATTAAAATGTGATCCAAATCAGGCCAGTAGTTTCTGAGATATCCACAGATCTGGAATTTGCACCTGCTCTGATTTCTCAATGCTTTTATGTTAACTACAGTGAAATCTAGCTATAATGGTAACTTTATTGAATCCATCAGAACTCTATTGACATAAAAAATGTCTTTTAGGGTCACATGATTGTGATAAGGTAACACTCTAATCCTCGAATTTGTTCAAGAATATTTAAATTCTCTCATAGAAACTTTCATTTGCAGACCAAGATTATTTTTCAAAATTTATCACTGGAATGACTTCCACGATTATCGAGCCCGTCATTCCAATAGTAAACTTTCAAAAATAGTTTTATCTTGGTCTGCAAATGGACATTTCCCAAGAGTACTGCAGAGGTCATTTTTGGCAGGCTTGAGTGTAAAAGGGTTAAGACCTGTGGTCATAAGTACCAAAACAATGGAAGGATCCGATCTGTCACTCAAGTATCTGAGGTAGCAACAGCGGCCAGTCAAATTATTCTCAAAATATTCAATAGCTTACCTGTATAGTTTTCTGGAAATTGATAGTCAGGGAGTTCAGAGATTGATCAATCCCAACACGAGCGAGGAGTGGGTTGGGCTTAGCTAGAGATGGGCGGGGCATAGCTAAAAATGGAACGGTCCATTATGGACATTTGACTGTAGTTCCAGCATCAATCTGAACTCTGAACATTATGGTAACTCAGATATGAGTGACTTAAGTGAGTTATCTCTTTTTCTATGCTAGACCCATCACAATAATGCCCATACCTGTAATAGCCTTCGCACAGCGACAGCATTTCTTTGCGAAATTATCACCATAGCAATCAGCGCAGTATGGCTTCTCTTCCCATGTGGTGAATTTCTCTCCAGCGAGTTGCTTATCGCAGTTTGTGCACACGAAACATTCACGATGCCATGGCTGACTCTTAAATGCGACTCCACCTTTATTAATTGCCTATACAAAGGAAAAGTGTGGTCAATTTATTAAATATCATAATATATTTCAGTCACATTACTTTTAAAACATTAATATGCATAACAGACATTTTATAAAGGTAATTTTCAAGTGCTTCTAGTGGTGTCATTTATAAACCCGTTATACGGATTTACACCTTTAATGGTTAATTCTGCAGCTGTAGAAACATCCTACAGCTCCAATCAGTCCTTCTTCGCGTTTGACCACTGTGTCCTGTCCCCGGCCAAAATCTTTAGCTTCCTCAGGTTCATTCTTGATTTGTGGGTAAATTGAGTAATTAAGTATTATATATAGAATAATTATAATTATTTAGATTCAAACATGTGATAAACAAACTACCTTATGGCTAGACAGCAAGTGGTCACATGACCAAAACAGAAATGTGGTTGCAATGCAACCAGGAAGCCCGACTTTATTGAGTCTATGAAGCTGGACTTGAAACATAAAATAAATATAGAAGGCCTTATCAACAAAAGGCACAGGGGCCTGTAACGCTAACCTGGACCATTAGGGTTTGAACCATTTGCATTTAAATACCAGTTGACATGATGGATAATTTTCAAAAAAATCCAAGATGGCCACCAAAGAAATTGACCAATCAAAATTCTCATTTGATATGTTGAAGACTACTGCCAGAGTATCCAAAATTAACTAATCAAAATTCTATATATAAATTCTAACGCCTACCCCCATAGGGATCATTCAGCCAAATTAGGTTGAAGTCCGCCAAGCGGTTAATGAGTAGCTATTTTAAAGGTTGACGAATGACAGACAGTCGCCATGCATCTTGACCTTTGATCCATTGACCAAAATATCATTGTGTGATGCCGTGTCATTATAAGGAGGCATGTGTCCAAGTTTTGGTATAGTATGATTAGCGAAACCTGAGATATAAACAGAAGTTGAGCTAAACAGAAAATGTTAATGTTGAAAAAAATAAGGTTTCTACCAAGGTCACAGTGACCTTCACATTTGACCTTTTGACTTCAACGTAATTGTGTGATGTCAGTTTCATTATAAGGAGGCATGTGTCCAAGTTTGTCTCTAGTATGATTAACCAAACCTGAGATATAAACAGAAAAGTTGAGCTAAATGGAAATAAATGAAATCACAGATTTCTTTTTTCACGAGAGAGTTGATACTTACCTCCCTAACACTCTTTGATACTCCCAAATATCGACTTTCACTCAATAAACACTCAGATTAAAAACAGTTCGGTGCCCCTACTGGGCAGGTAGTCAGATGACAGTCTGGCGGATGCCAGCTCCAACCTCGCGCATGCACAGACTAGCACTTCCTCTGACTAATTTATTGGCTGACACAATCAGGGGTAGAAATAAATGAAAAAATCTGTAACACCATTTCACCCATTTTTAGGTTGCCCGCCACAGATCAAGTTGCCCTTAAATAACATGCTAATAAAAACGACACAGGAAATATCTTGAGTATTATTTTTTAACACGTTAACTGTAATGTATCAACTTATCAAGAAACGACATCATGATTACTCAGAATCAGCAATGCTGCATTAACGTTGGAGAATTTATATTTTTTAACCCTCTCAATGACAAATCTCTGAAAAAAGAGATTCTTTGCAATGTATAGTACTATAGCATATGCTATTTCTATTGAATATTTTGAAGTTAATCTGACTGGATGTCATATCCGCCGAAGGCAGCAATGCTTTCCAGTCATATTACTTGCAAAATATTTGATAGATGATTCATTGCAAAGAGTTTACTCTTTCATAGAACTATTGTTGAAAGAGTAACAGTTATTTACGTGTGCTCGGCAATATTCGGCCTTCGAATTGTACAGTTAAAACACTATCCGATGTTTTCATTTATCTCACTGAAGGAGTGGTGAGCCCATCGGGCCTGGCATTCCAAATACACAAATAGATGGGTACCCGTTTGAGATTTTATTCTCAATCACATCTGTCACTGTTTTAGAGAACAAATTTTGACATTTCCGAGGCTGATTTGACATGTTTGAAGGAAATTATGAGGCTATCGCTCAATGCAAACAGCCTGGAATGCAAACTGAATTAATTATTACTAATTAATTCTCTGTTTCTCATGGTTGCCCGATGTACCGACAATAGCAAATGTATAGTTGCCCGCTTGAAATTTAGGTTGGCATGGGCAATCTGGCAAACGGTTATTTCGAACCCTGACAATGCAACTTTAGAAAGCCTGAAGACCGAGCCTCTGTGGGGTGGAGAGGACGGGTCAGTGTTAGGGAGGTAAGTATCAACTCTCTCATGAAAAAAGAAATCTGTGATTTTGTTAACTTCACTTCAAGAGTATACTTACCTCCCTAACACTCTTTGATATTGCCAGAATTCATAAGAAAATTTGGTGGGAAGGAGGTGAGACCAGCTCTTCCCTCTATGCGCTTTTCTGCGATTAAGGCACTTAAACTTCTGAAATTGTGAGAAAAACACAACCAGGAAATGATTTGAACATCAGATAACACAACCGATGGCTGAGAGAAGACCATATGTCATATGCGCTCCCTTCCCCCCCCCCCCCACCCCCTCTTTCTTGGGAGGAGACAGAATGACCTCAATGTCCCATATGCTCTCTACATACAAGTGCCTTGTACTATAGGACATTAACAAAAAAAGGCTCCATTTTCGTATACTCTGAAGAATGAACCACATAAAACACGTACCATCACCATGACAAAACAATCAACAATGAACAACACATAAACAAGACTGACCTTGTGAATTGCGTGATGCTGTCATCATCTTTCCATTGGTGAAAACTGATGCAGTCCAGACAAGTGGTTGTTTACATTTGATAAATTGTGATATATATAAAAAATGAGAGAACGTCATCAAAATATGTATACCTGAATTATTTTTTCAAAATCGATACAGTGAGAGGATTCGAGGTGTCACCGAGGTAATGGTCAGTGAAACTTTACTCACAGTGCCACTGGGCTACCGACATAATGTCGTCCACGGGAACCCCATTAAACAGGGTGGTGGAAGCCACTACGCCGCGAACACTGTGAGACTTGGTAAAGTCAACTTGTTTACCTGTGGCGGATTTATGACAAAATTGAATACATTCTACAATCCACCTGGAAATGGTGTCCTTGGAAGTCCTACCATGAGGTTCGATATACGACACCCATAATGCTGTTGGTCCATCCGCCATTCCTGGGTATGTTGTTTGTACCTGTTTAATGCGCGGACTGGACACCATGCTTTGGAATTAGGATCATATCTAGTCAAAGCTGGTAAAAATATGGGTTGACCTGGATATTTCAAAGACTAGTTTTTAGCCATGAAATTTATCCCAGGTAGAAGCCTAAGGCCTTCCCATGTAACCACAAAATGGTCTGCCTCGGCTGATAAGGCATGAATTTTGCTTCTCCGCCTAGCCAAGGCCGCAGCAATTAAGAATACAGTTTTAAGTGTCAACATTTTCATAGAAATGGAACTTAGTGGTTCAAATGGCTTATCAGCTAATACCTGTAGCACTAGTGTTAAACTCCAAAATGGAATCACAGGGGGATTCCTTGGTCTTAGATTGTCCATGCCTTTAATTAAAGTATTTAATGTACTTACTTCATCACTTCCCCTATTGGCCAAGCATGGGATAACTGTCATTAAAGCTGATTTGTAGCCAGCAATAGAGTTAGTGAGGCTATAGGCATCATACAGGTGACAGAGGAAATCGGCTATTACCTGAATAGATGAATCCATTGGATTAATACATCTTTTTGAGCACCATTCTGCAAATCTATTGATTTTATAGTTATATGCTCTGGATGTTGACCCCCTCCTGGCTTTTGCCATAAACATGGCTGCTTGCTCAGAAAAGCCCTCCTTAATTCTTGATTCCTTGACAACATCCACGCAGTCAATCTGAACATTGACAGATTGTTGTGAAGGGCCTTGCTCTGGAAGATAATATTGTCCATCAGAGGCAGAGGAACCGGATTGCAGACCAGAAGGTCCAGCAGATCCGTATACCATGATCGGCTTGAATCAGAAACACCTGGTACTCCTCCTGTCTGATTTTCTGAGGAATTTTTGGAATCAGGATTGCTGGAGGGATGCGTATGCATACATTCCCACCCAGCTAATAGCTAACGCATCTGTTGCGATAGCGCTCGGATCTGGAATCGGAGAGACGTACGTCGTCATCTTCGCATTCTTCTTCATTGCGAATAAATCTATGTTGGGTTTCCCCCAGTGGTTGAACAGACGATCCGCCACACATTGATTTAGTTGCCATCCAATGGTAAAACACTCATCCATTGGCTCAATGAGTCTGCTAGCAGATTTAACCCTCCCGGAATATGAACTGCTTTCAAGGTGATCCTGTGACCCAGGCACCAGCAAAGCAATTTCCATGTCATCATACAGAGACTGGGTGACTTCGTTCCGCCCTGGCGGTTTATGTAAGTCACTACTGTTGAATTGTCTGATCGAACCAGAACAATCTTGCCCTGAACTAGGCTTGCGCGATTTTTCGATTTAATCGTGAAGTTCGATTTATTTTTAAAATCACGATTTTTACGATGTAATTGAGGAAAAATCGGAAAATCGAAAAAAATGGGGTTTTTTTAAATCTGAAGTGTGGACTTTTCCGTTGCATTTTATCAGTACATGAGTACAATTATAATCGATTCACGCCTGTGTTCATTGTGTTTATATCCCGCCACGCCTAATGATTACTACTCACAACACAAAGCCCTACAATAAACAAACTAACAATAGCGAGGTAACACCTTTGTCATTGAGAAAAACAGCTAGTTACTCCGTCGAATCGCCATATAATTTTCTTTCTTTCGCTGCAGACCCTGAGTCTGTCGTGAAATGCCAAGTATATACTTAGTTGCAGAGTGTTAGGCAATCAGTGAACAGGATTCTTTCTAATTCTAGGGTTAGCCATTTCAGGCGGTGCAATAATTTTTCCTTTTTGATTCGGTTGCCATGTCAAATTAAAGAAAATAAAGCAACAGCATTCCAGGTTGTTTGATTTTGAACTGGGCATTCTGTTGATTACTCTTAAATGTAAATCGTGCATTCTGAAAGCAACTATAAATTGCTCTATAGGACGAGTTTACGCCGTTACACTCATACCTACTCTAATGACCTAAAGCCATCCTACAAAGGGAGACTATAAGTGGAAGCTGATACATCATGTAATATTTTTTTCTTGGCGACATTTTATCTCAGATTTTAATGAAGTAAATGATGTTTATTAAACTATACGCAATATTTAGGCGGGCCCAATTAATAATTTCACTCCCACGATGATGGATATAAGGTATACATTAAGCATAGACGTAGGATGGTAAGAATTCGGCGCATGAAAATGTGTTCTAATTTTGTGCTATTTTTGTATCATTTATTTCAACTTTTTCTAGAAACAAATCACGTTATCCCGGTTTATACTTTTGGGAATTTGGACCTACGATTTAATCGAAAATCACAATATTTTTTATAAAATCGATCGCGATGTTTCAAAGCAAAAATCGCGCAAGCCTACCCTGAACTTTCATTAAGAAATGTTCCGGGCCCAGTTCTACTGCTCGTAATTCCAGTATGTTCTTGTGACTGATCCAGATTCCAAAGCCCTGATACTGTGGCTTCTTCCATTGATGCATCTGTATACATCGTTATCTGAGGGTGTGGAGGGGTGAGCATCACCCCCGCCACGAGATTCTCTTACCATCCACCATTGTAGGTAGTGAAGAGGCTCCAATACTGGCATATTTGAGTCCAGTCATCTTGTATTCTGGGTCCACTGGGCCATGAGAAACAACTGGATAGGCCACCTGCTTAAGGCTGCCAGTGGAATGACAGGTTCCAATGAAACCATCAACCCCAGAATTCTCAAGTAAACCTGAGCCAGGACATGATGACTGTTGCACACTGACTGTATTAATAGCATGAGTACTTGTACCCTCTCCTGAGTAGGATTGACATATCCTATCTCTAGATCGAAGAACAGTCCCCGGTAAACAAACTTCTGGGATGGAGACAGCCCTGATTTTTTAAAGTTGATTATCCAGCCTAAGTCCGTGAGAGTTTTTAGAACTATCTCCAGATTTGCTTATAGACCTTCCTGATTGTGTGTTTTTAACAGCCAGTCATCTATGTACGTATGGACTGCTATGCTTCTCCTGCGGAGGTATGATGTTATCGCAAGGACAACCCTGGTGAAGACCTGACGAGCTGTTGAAATTCCAAAGGGTAAAACCCTGAATTCCCACTGACGGCCCTGGAATGCGAACCTCAGGTACTGGCGAAGACACCTTGCCATTGGAATGTGGGAATATGCATCTTTCAAATCTATTGACACCATCCACATTCCTTTCTCCAACCATGCCAACACCAATTTCACTGTTTCCATTTTGAAACTTGGCGTGTCTATGAACTTGTTCATTGGCTTGATGTTAAGAATTAGCCTACACCCTACAGTGCTTTTTGTCACTAGGAATACGGTTGAATAGAAGTCTGGACAATTTTGTGCCAGTTGAATTGCTCCTTTTTATATGAGGGAATTTATTTCCTCCTCTACACACAACCGTTGATCTGGATCTCTTGGATTTTGAGTCCAGATCGGAACCAGAGACAGCTGCGATGGCGGGCCTACTATCCAGTCAGGATGATACTCGACTGAAAGCCATCATAAGACTAAGAGGTCCTGAGTCAACCGCTCCCACTCTTGCCCATGGTGGGCCAGCCACTGTTCCCCCCCCCCCCACTGGTCCATCTAGGGGCAGAAGTGGACACGAGCAATGCAAGAGTGGCACTGTCTCTGGATCCAGAAACACTGGAATGGTCCTTACTGTGGCAACCTACCCATCAGGCACGGTTACCACAGCCAGATCCTCGCACGCCACAGCCTGCACAGCATGCACCTCGGTGCACGGGCGGCTGTCTGGCTGGTTGCGCTGGAGGAGCCTGTGCCGCTGCTGGTCGGAGTGTGCGCGGCCGTGCCCAGCGCTGCGCTGGTGGCTGGCCTCTGACTCGGCCACTGCTACCCTGTGCCTGCAGGGGATGATATGCAGGGGGCGCTGCATGAACGTGCTCTCTGCGGAGTACTTCAAATTGCTCACGTAAAGCCCTCTGGTTTGAGCATGGTGACCATCTCCTGGAGGCGCCTACATCCCTCACCTCCAGAGACCAGGACCTGTCATAGGCATTATGCAGAAGCCTATTGTACAGATCCTGGGATGAGCACAGGTTGTCTAAGGCAAACGTGCGCCATGCCCGGACACTCCTGGTCACTGATCAGGTTAAACAGTCTAGAGCCAGGTTAATACCATCCTGGATGGCTCTCTGAACTGTACCAGGGCTAGGCTGGTGCGATGCGGATGCTGTTACTACCCCCTGTAACAGCTGGAAGACATGCGAAAGAGCTGCAATAGATGCTCTCAAACTCTCCTCCGCATCGCGCGACATGATATTTGCCAAACACAACACATTCGTGCACAGCGCTCCCGTATCAGATCGGGAGCCTGGCCGCATATCCTCGCCTAGCGCAGCACGGTCATCCACGCTCGGCTTAGGCACCACACTGTACCTCTGGTATTCACCAGGTATGATGTGGCATCGCTTTGCCACCTCGCGAGGGGCCTTCGCGAGACGTACATTCACCTTAATGGACGTCTCTGCCGCTGTAAACATATCTACAATATGTTCTGCCAGCGGGAGAGATGGCATCGTGGTAGCAGTCTGCTTACCTGCCAGCCATGGGGGCTGGTTCCGCTGGCTGGCCGACTGATCCACAGCAATGACAAGCATCATACCAGACTTCTGCTGTGGCCACCTGTGAATGTTCGACTAGGCACGGGCCCTCGTCATCCTCTAGAACATTCACAGGTGATTGCGTGGCTAGAGGAACCGATACTCCTGGCAAGCCAGAGAAAGCATACGGGCCCGACACAGCAGGCATGCTACACACACTGGCTTGACCAGGAGCAAGTGCCGTGGCATTGCATGGGGAAAGAAAACTTGCCACACCATGGCCCTGGCCAGAACAAGCTACACCATCGGCAAGCCGAGGTATGCGGTAATGCTGGCCATCGGATCCAGCCCAGGTTACCTTCTGTGCCATGAATGCTACTCCTGCGTGAGTAGACCCATGGAAAATGTCGCCTGTGCTCCCCGCGAGGGGTGGACGTATGTCAATTTCCATGGCCACGGCATCAATTTCCATGGCCACGGCATTAGAAGAACCCAGCAAATAATCCTCTTCTTCCTGGCCAGAAAGATTAGACTCCAGGTCAGCGAAGAATGCTAACCCGGACTGGCTAGGAAAGCTACCATAAGAGGGAGTGGTACCTGTAGGGTGTGGATAATCCTGGGAACCCAATACGTGGGAACCAGGCTCCAGTGACACCTGCTCACAAACAACCAGCGCGGCAAGCCTGCTGCCAGTGTCCTCATAGTGGGCTGGTCCCTCTGAATCTTGGACAACAACTAAAAGAGAACCAATTCAGAGGCAGGGAGTGTCTGCTCCGGAGCAGGGGAAGAAGACAATAAAGGATTTGGCCCAGGTAGCATGCCGCGAAGCAACTCTGGAACCAAATCTTTAATTGTCCTCTTCATCTCTCCCATCATCTCAAGACGAAAGGCTTCCATATCAATGGTGGTTGAAGCCTTCCTCTTACCCTTCTTAACAAGCCCTTCTCGCTCGTTCTTCGAGCGTCTCTCCTCCTCTAATGCCTTCTCCTTGGCCTGCAATGACAAGAACTCACTGTTTACAGATGTCACAATTTAACAATGGGCCACATTGGAAACACAGGTGAGTAGGACAACCAGGTTTCTGAAAAAGGCCATAAAACGAAGACAATGAGTATTTTAGTTAATGGATTAGTAAAACCCAAAACCAAAATAAAGAAAGAGGGTTGGTGGCCATAAAGACCACTACACTAACAGATAAACCAGTGTTGGACAAAGCTTTATGATAGTTAATAAAGGTGCAATGTGGATTATGATGTCATAACTTCAAAAATAAGAAGGTAATCTGACTTGAAAACAACATCCAGGTCTAAGGAAGAATTGTATTCATAATCCAGACCATACTAACTGGAAAGGATAGTAAATACAAGCTAAGCAAACATCAGATAAACAATGATAAATTGGCAGTAGATTTTAGAAAAAACTCTAAATATATTAAAGTGCCCAATATCATAACTAGAATACCTGCGTCTTTAGTATAGACAAACCATCTGATCAGATGAACTGGAAGCTCCACCAATCTCTATGACCTCTTAAATCTCTCCACCATTAAGGGAGGGAAGTGGACCAAGAGGGCAAAGTGAGAAGATCTTATGAGACCTCCAATTCATTGGGGACAGATTTTGATTAGTTCTTTTTTTAACACGTTAGTAGGAAATGGAACCTTGGTGGAGAGAAAAACAAACCCTCTGAAGATGTGTTGTCCCTTGTTCAATCATAGATAGATACCTGTGGACACAAACACAAAGAGAGATTAGTATTTCATAGCGGCCGATAGAAATAAAACAGTTTTTTAGGCGCTCGACACCTCTAATTGCGAATCCCGGAAACACATTACAACGGGATTAAAACGCTAAATTAGACAAGTATGTAGTTGAAATCACCTGATAACTTGGTCCCTGGCCGTCCTCTGGCGACTTTCCACGATTGGACATGATTTTCAGGTGATTTTGCTTTCAGAAAGTGAGAGAAAGTAGCAGAAAACTTTATAAACAAAGAATAGCATGTGTCTCTTCAGCCAATTGGAAAAGAGGAAGTGCTAGTCTGCGCATGCGCGAGGTTGGGGATGGCATACGCCGGACTATCATCTGACTACCTGCCCAGTAGGGGCACCTAACTTTTTAATCTGAGTATTTATTGAGTGAAAGTCGATATTTGGGAATATCAAAGAGTGTTAGGGAGGTAAGTATACTCTTGAAGTGAAAGGTTAATGTCGAAAAAACCTTTGACCTCAAGGTCATCATGAGATGCTGTATCATTATAAGGACGAATGTGCACAAGTTTGGATCCAGTATGATTAACCCAGAAAAGATGAGCTAACGGCAAACTGGACGACGACGCTACCATCGCCTTACTTCGTAAAGTCGAGCTAAACATGACCATTTTCTCAGCCACATGCTATAAAGAAACACAGTCCCTTGCCCTTAGTACACAGGTATGGCACAGCTAAAAATAACTTAACCAAAATAAAACGCTCAATATTTTGAAATGTTTCGATTGGAAGGCAATGCCTTTCAAATAAATTTTGTTCAAAATAATCAACAGAACATCTCCTACATCTTAATTCTTACAAAATCGTCCTAACATATTTCTGTCTTTGTTTTGGAGTCATTTTAGCTTCTTTATGAGCTGTACTGTACTATTTTGAGAATGTTTGGCTGTAAGCATGTCTCAGGAACCCGACAAGATAAAAATCTATATAAGAGTTCTTATTCTTGGTGTAGTAAAATCATAAACTTACTCCATCACACTTCGTACAGCGCTGGGCAAACTTTGACTCGTAGCACGGAATACAGACCACCTGACCATCACGCGGGATAAACGTCTTCGTTTTGATTGGTTGATTACATTCCTTACAGCAGAAACAGTCCTCATGCCATTGTTTTCCCTTGTATTCAAATTTCTTCATACCTGTAATTATTGACATGAAACAGTAATGAAACAAGTACAGTAGCACTCATATTGGCAATAATTGATAGATTAGATCTGTCACTCAAGTATACCACGTCATATTCAATTATATCACATGTACAAATTGTATGTCTTTACTATTTAACAAACAGTCTAATGAATATTTTGAGATCATCACTCAGCCAAATTAGCAGGTTATCTGTTTAGTTCCCTTGAAACTGAGATTCTGAGAATTAGAACATGTGCAAGGCATGGGCAGAAATTAGCTACAGATGGATCCCTCTATTCACTTAGGACCACCTATCTTACAGGGCCACATTTCAATGTTACCTAAAGGTGTCTTTATATGCTTTCATTGTCATGCCATCCACAGTGCGTGTGCCTATGTGCCGGTTAAGAGCACATTTTACTGAAACATCACTGGAACGACTGGCTCGCTAACCGAAACCAGGTTAATTGTTTTTAACACTTTAACCATCGAATTTATTCAAGAAAATTTCAATTTTCTCATAGAAAATGTCCATTTGCAGTCCAAAAGAACTCTTTTTGAAAATTTACCACTGGAATGACTGGCTCGGTTATTGAGCCAGTCATTCCAGTGGTAAATTTTCAAAAATAGCCTTCTTTTGGTCTGCAAATGGACATTTCTCAAGACCACTGCAGAAGCGTTTTTGGCTGATATGAGTGTTAGAAGGTTAAAAGATGTCATCTTGACCTGAAAATTGATAATAATCTGTGGGTAAACTGCTACAATGTGGACTCATTTTGACTATTAACGGGCTGAGGATCTGTGGTGAGTGTTGTTAATGTAATATTCTGAAATTAGACATTATTTAATTCATCCATTAATAATTTCAAGCATACAAGACAAGATTACATTAGGTATCATCAAAGAAATATTAATGACTTAAAACTCCTGTCGACTAAGCCGAATTAGATTTTCAATATTTAATTGTACGGCTGCTTTGAAATGGATAGACTATCACTGTAAACATATATGCCCATTTTGCACTCCAAACATAATTATCTCCCTTGACTTAACACGATTAACATCTGACTGTGCTCAACATAGTTAACTCCCCTTATTGTGCGAGAATCATTACAGATATGGTTGTCTCCCTTCATTTGGCCATAATGCATTACCATCAAATCTGCTCAACAGACTTTAGGAGCAAACCGCTTTGGTTGTTTAACGCTTTAACACTTATATCAGCCAAAAACAGCTTCTGCAGTGGTTTTGAGAAATGTCCATTTTCAGACCAAGAGAAGAGTATTTTTTTTTAATTTACGATTGGAATGACTGGCTCAATAACCGCGCCAGTAATTCCAGTGGTAAATTTGAAAAAATAGTCTTCTCTTGGTCTGCAAATTAACCTTTCATATGAGAAATTTTTGTTTAACAAATTCAAGTGTTAAAGGGTTAACACAGTTGGTTAAATGACCACCTGTCTTGAAAGAACACCTTACTTAAAGGACCATAATTTTTGTCTCGAAAATGTCTATCCCATGATACTGGCTTGTATAAAGAGATCACTTGTCTTTCAAAACTATGTACCTATCTTTAGTGACCAGATTTTTGTGCAACTACAGTGGTCTTTATCGGGAGATAAAATGTGTATGAATCAATGCAATTTTATAGAATAACTAGATAGCAATATGACAACACATACACAACATACCAGAAATCATACATAGGATAATAAACTTTCGATTGACTATTTTGAACTCAATTTGAATTAATTTTATGTCTAAATTTGGTCAAGAAAATCTAAATATTTCCTTATTGAACGTTCATTTGAACAGGCAATTTTTCAAAATTTCCCACTGAAATGGCACACTCTGTTACTGAGCCAGTCATATTTCAGTCATTAATTTTTTTAAATTGCCTTCTCTTGTCCATGGACATTCCACAAGACCACTGCATAGGCCGGTTTTGACAGCCTTCATCATGAAAGGGTTAATTAAACAAGGACAAGTTTGTCCAATACCCTGGCCATTGATATATTAAATCATCTGCCACGACGTCAAAGGTGTTGCTGAAAGCTTTTGCTGGTATGTTTTAGCTTTTGACCAAATAATTCACAAATGTCTACGAAACTCCACTGACAAACATCCACTCAAGTTGGAGAGGATCGCTCCAGTAGAACCAGAATTTTTGACAAATGTCTTAACCCTTTAACAGTTATATCCGGCAAAAACGGCTTCTGCAGTGGTCTTGAGAAATGTCCATTTGTAGACCAAGAGAAGACTATTTTTAAAAATTTACCACTGGAATGACTGGCTCGATAACCGAGCCAGTCATTCCAGTGGTAAATTTTTTTAAATAATCTTCTCTTAGTCTACAAATGGACATTTCTCAAAACCACTGCAGAAGCCGTTTTTGGCTGATATGAGTGTCAAAGGGCTAATGGCAATCTGAAGCAGGCCGCTTCTGTGGTTTTTAGGAATATCCATTTGTAGGCCAAGAGAAAAATGTTTTTGAAAATTTACCACTGGAATTTCTGGCTCGATGACCGAGCCAGTCATTTCAGTGTTCCATTTTCAAGAATAGTAAAGGAACGAGTAGCCTGTAAATAGATGCTAAGTGAGGAAATAATTTGATTTTCAGTGAGAAAATTTAAATTTTTAAAACAAATTTGAGAGTTAAAGGGTTCCTAGGAACAAGGAGAGGCACTCCACACTCGTGTTAACCTCTGCATCTATTAGCAAAGCTTGCACAAAATGTCTTAAAAAAACACCAGCTTTCCTCTATACCAGACTCGCTTTGTAATGAGGATAGCCTAAAGGGATCTCAGCTGCTCTAAATATATACTCATCTCAATATTCCCTGACAAAACAGCACTCTGCTTATGGATGACATCTTTGACCACTTATAGTCCATATCAAAAATATACGTTAAAATGTTTTATATACAAAAACAGAATCTTGTACGTACAATTTTTAACACGATGTAAGAAATGTTCTGTCACATATTCTGGACATAATTTGATTGGTAACCATTGCTGCCTTAGGCTGCAATGGCTTCCAATCAAATTACGTTCAAGATATTCAACAATATGTTTTATTATATACTCTCAACTTGTAAGGGGAAGAGGGTATTGTGATTGCGTCTGTCTCTTTGTCTCCCTGTCTGTCTGTCTGTGCCTGTCTGTCTGCACCTGTATCTCAAAAGCTACCTACCCAATTTGCCTCAAATTTTAACACTACAAAGGAACGAGGAGTTTGGCTGTGATCCAGATAAAAAAAATCTGGATCATATCAAATTCTGTATATATTGATATCTTGGAAACTTATGCTCTGATTTTGCTAAAATTTTAACATAAGAAAACGTGTGATCATACATTAAGATTCCCCAATGTTGGGTGTGAACCGAAGAAAATGGAAAATAAAAATAAAAAAGCGGAAAATCTGAAAAAATCTATACAACGTGACAAAAATGTGAAGGTGAGGGTCTGCAAGCTTTGATTGCTGTTGTTTTCTTGTGGAGCCATGTTAAGTTATTTCTGAGGTGCGTTGTATTTTACATTTGCTACAAATATAGAGACACTTCCACAGAGCAATTCTTCTATAAAGCAAAATCCTAGATTTAAAATGAATCGCGATCTGGACACTAAATCAGTCACAATATATAATTACCTCCCCTAAAGGGGCCATTGCATGCCTCGCATTTGCCGGCAAACTGATCATCATGGCATTCTGCACAAAAGATGACGTCATTCTTGCATGCAAATGGCAGATCAACAAGCGACTTCTGGCATTTCGAACACTTGAAGCAATGGTCATGCCAATGCCAGTCTTTGTAGGAGAGATCCTGAAAAGATAGTCATATGCAAATTTAATATGATTAGCATATTCTTATTCAAATTAATACAAAATATACTATTAGTGCGAAAAAGAACAATACCTCAACAGGCATTACCATAATTTTTTAGATTCAACACTTTAATAGGTAGGTGTCTTATTTACTTAGATGGGTGGGGCTCGGCATAAGAGCTTTTGTGTGATTTTTTTGCATCAATTACGAAAGATTGTTCAAGAAGATTTTCAATGATTTTGGAGTGGCCAATCAGAAGCGAACACACAGTGTGTGCGTTACAATTAAGTATCTAGGTCTACGGTAAATATTTTGAAATATCAAAAATGTAAATCTCGAGCTGTGCTCTTCAATAACTATTTCTATTTCCATGAAAAACAAAATATGATCGCAATTCTGATTAATAAATATTTACTTATATATTATACATTAATAATAGTGCAATTGCCAAAAAAAGCTGTTACACTAACTAGGAAGGAGAAAACAACATGCTTTTGTGGTGACATTGTAAGTCACCCTCCTTAAATCAAATGGGCCCATTTCTCATCTCGGTGATGAGCGCCTTCTAATGAACCTTTCTAGTTTGAACTATGCCCCACCCATGTCTCGCTAAGCTCCACCCACACCTTGCTCGCTCCTTGACCATTAATTTTCAGAAAAACTATACAGGTTAAGCTGTTGAATATTTTGAAACTAATTTGATTTAGTTAAATTTAATCATATTTCACAGCCCTCATATCCAGATTATTCACTTAATATCAGACATTTATCCTGAAATGGAAGCTCAATATATTTGTGTGTTTTAATCAAATTTATCATCGTTTATTTAGAAACATCCATCCATATTGACAACCAGACATCAGTAATCCTCAACTGTTTATCTCCTCAGTATCTACTTCCATTATTCTTTAGCTGTAGCTTTTTGAGAGAAACATCTGGCTATTGAGAAACCACATGTGTTTCAGTTGCTTGATAAGAATTATGTTTACACAAGTCAAGTGTGGCATTTACCTTGTATCCTGAAGGTAAAGGATAAATTTACTAAGGCAGTTGTATTGTATATGTCTATCAACCCATTAAAACTTACATCAGCCAAAAGCTGCTTCTGGAGTGGTCTTGTGAAATGCCCATTTGCAGACCAAGAGAAGACAATTTTGCGAAAATTTACCACTGGAATGCCTGGCTCGATAACCCCAGCCAGTTCTTCCAGTGGTGAATTTTCAAAAATAGTCTTCTCTTGGTCTGCAAATGGACATTTTCTATGATGAAATTTAAATTATCGTGAACATATTCGTGGGTTAAAGGGTTAACTGCCTGAGCATGCCACCAGACAATAACTTCAAAGGGCAATAACTCTGGAGCTGCTGAATATTTTTTTGGAAAACAAATTGATTAAAAGCTTGGCCACCACCAACTTTCAGTCAAATTGTTTTTCAAAATATTCAGCAGATCCAGAGTCTTTGCCCATTGAAATTATAGTCTGCAGAAATTCAGAAAGCAAACAGCTAAGTCTGTGTATCAAATTAAAACTGATGTGTGAGTTTAAATTGGAATCAATTAGGCATCAACAAAGGCCAGTCAAATTAGTTTCAAAACATTCAACAACTTAATTACGTACTAATTATGGTTGCATGGAAACAGAGATACTGGTGGTACCATACGCGGTTTACTCTTTAATGGCCACAATTTATATTAAAAAAATGAAATTTTCAAATACTAAATGTCCATTTGTAGGCCAAGAGGACTATTTTTGAAAATTTAACGTTAGAATGACTCGCGTGGATATTGTTCCAGGGATTTTAGTGGTAAAATCTTTAAAAAAATAATATACTTTCCTGGCCTATAAATAGATCTATTAGTGTTTTATTACCATGGCAAAGGCCAGTTTTGGCAGTTGTGACCATTACAGCTTTGCAGAGTCAAGAACAAATATCTAAGCCATTCATACTGTGAGAAACTTTTTAACATTCTTTTTCTTTCAAAGATATCTAGAACTTATGGCATTTGAAGAACCTGAGCTTCTTTTCATGTCAAGTACATTCAGACCCTCTCAAGTGACCACTCACCTTCTAGAGACAAAAGATGTCTCTCCTTAAGACAAGTGGTCGCAACATCCCCTGTCTTAAGGAACCAGCATCTCATGGCACCAAAAGCCACATCCTCTGTGAGTGGGCCTGTGTTAAGACACCGCCTGTTTTTTATAACCATTTCCTAATGGTGCCATAAGGTGGTCACATAAGACCAGTTTTACTGTATAAGCTTTATGATTGCTATTACCTCAGAAAAATTGAAAGCAGATTTACAAATTCTAAGTTGATGAGTAAGAGTGTACTAATATTTATCATGTTAATAACTCCTGTGTGCAGCATGCTACAACAGTGAGGTGTGTGTTAGTGATGTGGGAGTGGTGGGGGACAGGATAGGGTGAAGGATAGGTGTTACTTTGCCATAACAGAGGGGTCAATTTCTAGCTATGCCCCGCCCACTTTTAGCTAATTGGAATCAATTTAAAAGTTAAATTTAGATATATTACAATCTAAACTTCAAGGTAACTATACATGTAAGCTGGTGAATATTTGAAACTAATTTGACTGGGGGTTGTTGTAGCTTATGGCAGCAAAAGCTCCCACCCAAAGTAGTTTCAAAATATTCAAAACAATGTTTACTAAATTTTAAATGCGTCAAAGACATACAATTCGTTCACTAGTGATAAACCTTTTGATTTTATATATATAAACAAGAATTCCGCAGAATTAAATGTCTCGCCTGCCACCTGTTTGTCACAGAGGGATTGACGTTTGACCGTGTGACCTCCATATTATTATGCTTCCTCCAAACATTATACTGGTAACCATGTACCAGTATTCAGTTTTAGTTCCAAAAAGATTAATCAATCCTGAAATATAATTGATTTTCTGAATGGAAAAACTTAAGGTTGAAAAAGCAGAGGTCAAATAGCAATATTATAATGGCCTTGACCTTTGACCTGGTGACCTGCATGTCACCATCCTGTACCCTCTTGGAATAAGCACCCATGTACCAAAGTTGTGTTCCATTAGCGTTAAGCAATCCCGAAATATAACATAAGATTTGCAAAGCGTAAGAACTTAACATTGAAAAATAACCCAATTTTGTAGAGGTCAGAACGACCGTGACCTTTGATGCTGTGACTTCAGTGTCAACATGCTGTTTCCTAATATCATAGGTAGCAATGTATCTAAGTTTAGTTTCAATAGGATTAACCAATCCTGAAAGATAAGCCAAGAAGTTTTGCTAAACGCAAAAACTTAACATTGAAAAGACAGAGTTTTGTATCAAGGTCACAACAACATTGATCTTTAACCTGGTGACCTCACTATCAACATAGTGCTTCCTAACATTATAGGTAACAATGTATCCAAGTTTAGTTCCAATAGGGTAAACCAATCCTGAAATATAAGCTGATGAGTTTTGCTAAATGCAAAAACTTAACATTGAAAAGACAGAGTTTTGTATCAAGGTCACAACGACATTGATCTTTGACCTGGTGACCTCACTATTAACATAGTGCTTCCTAACATTATAGGTAACAGTGTATCCAAGTTTAGTTCCAATAGGATTAACCAATCCTGAAATATAAGCTGATGAGTTTTGCTAAACGCAAAAACCTAACATGGTTGACGCCGTCACCACTGTTGGAAAAGTGACACATGTCGCAGGCGAGACAAAAACGCCTCTGTACTGGTCTTGAGCAATGACCATTTGTAGGCTAAGAGAAGACAATTTTAGGAAATTTATAGGGCTAGAAATAAACCAAACCTGTCAGATTTTCCTATTCAGACTGGAAAGGACAACAGGGACACAATATTCCCATAAAAAACGAACTGCTTTTTTGCAAACACCGGGGCAAAACGAGCAGTTTCCGCAGTACTCACACACACTTCAAGCATAAGGCTAAAGTGAAGACGTATTGCACAGCACATAATGTAGTATATCTCCTCACATGCAAATCATCCCAAACACAATATGTCGTGGAAACTCAGACAATTTCAAATCTGCTACAAAGAACACATTTACCCTTTAACACTTATATCAGCCAAAAATGGCTTCTGCAGTGGTTCTGAGATGTCCATTTGTAGAGCAAGAGAAGACTATTTTCAAGTGACTGGTTCGATAACCAAGCCAGTCATTCCAGTGGTAAATTTAAAAAAAGTCCTCTCTTCATCTGCAATTGTAAAGGTTCTATGAGAAAACTTTACATGAGGAAATTGAAATTTTCTTGAACAAATTCGAGGGTTAGTGTTAAAGATATTAACCACAACAGAGATACATACACCTCTCTCAGCACATTTCAACTTTCCTGGTCATGACCACACTGACCATCAAAGTACTCCTACACGAGTCTGATGATAAGAGAACCACTGTCCTTCAGAAGAAGCGTGAATCTTACTGGATCCATCAGTTACATACTATGGATGGATCCAATCAGCATCAACCATGCCGAGTGCGACCCCACCCCACCACCAACTGCATTATTGCAAGTCACAGCACTAGATATTAACCGAGGCAGCTAAAGCAATTACCTTGGATGTTCGGGCCTCTTGCCTTAACTCCCATCAATTTTACCAGATATTTAAGGCAACAGCTGCATTAGGAGTCATCCTCTATTGCCTTGGTGCCCATAATACATAATTCTTAGAACTAGTTTTAAAATTGTATTAGTTATCCTTCTATAGAGAGCAACACTGAACACGCGCTGACTGTGATGTTACTGTGCAAGGGAAGTATTATTGCCTGAGAACATCAAATGTTGCCTTCCTGCCTGTTTTCTTCACCAATTTTAAACATTAAAGGTTTATTTGCTAAGCATGGAACTTGGATGTTTGCCATTTGATAAACTTCATTTATTAAATGCAAATATCAGCATACATATAGAACTCAAAATATGGCAAGACGTTAAATGGCTAGACTTGGTTAAATGTTAACCAAATATATGTCAAAATGACCCAGCAATCTTCTAGCAACATTCTTCTTTCCTCTTCTTTTCGTTCGCTGATCATACCGCCAGTCCTGTAAGTGACTATTGACATGATCATAAGCATTAACTGCGTGGATCCATGGTTTATTAGAGTGCGCCGTGCGGCCTGGAACCTCCGTCTTCAGCACTCGAGGTTTCTGTCAGGGTTACCTCACCCTTACCTACTTTAGTCGCCTCTTACGACACGCAGAGGATACGGAAGGTGTATACTAAGCCCCACCTACAGGGAATTCTAGCAACATTCATTTACAGGTAAACTAAACTCGGGCTTAGTAAATGTTAGGTTTACCCAGGTAACATGACATCACCTGTACAAAGTATATACTGACTCTCATCATTATAACTCAGCCATGAAGGCTCTCACAGATCACTTTGAAGGTTTGCTTCTCCTACCTGACTTGATGATGGATAGGTTAGACTTTGATGTGATAATTAGTGCCATATGCATACCATTATTTATGCCAACAATAATGCTTCCATTTTAATAAAACAAGACAGCAAAGATGATATGTATTATATGCTAAAGTTAAAAGCCTGTTGATTATTTTGGAATGAATTTGACTTCAGTTTGTTGCAGTGACGTCGTTTTAGTCAAGTCTTCTCCAAGATAACGGAGGAATCCAGTTTTAGCGATGTCCCGCCCATCTCTAGCTAAGATCCAACTACACGTTGCCTGTGCTGGGCCTGATCGATACCTACACGCTCTGAATCTGAATTTCCAGAAAACTATACAGGTAAGCTGTTGAATATTTTGAAACTAATTTGACTGGATGGTGTTGCTGCCTATGGTAGCAACATTACCTAGTCAAAATAGTTTCAAAATACTGAGTGCCATATTTATTAAATATTAAAGACATACAATTCGCACAACAACGCTTAGTCTGTCATCAATTAAGCGTTCATGATGAACTTAGTTACGTCATTCATGATGTAATTGATTATGACGTCAACTTACACAACATGTAGTTAAAAATATAATGTCATTATAATGATTGACTGAGAAACTGGATTCATGAACTGGCAGTTTGATATTTTTTACGCTACATCATCGATATGGGGACATGGCAATTAGACACTGTCCCACTTCGCCATGCGTCATAGTAATTCTCAGAAAATAACTTCAGAAAGTAGTTCACTGATTCACTTTAGATATAAATACATGTTATTGATATATGATTGAATTTCAACAAAACATGTTGATATTTACAAAATTTGTCCTATACTGCCTGTAATAACCATCAAAACTTGTCTATGAATAATCTTTGGTATAAAAAGTGCAGTCAAACATGTCTATAATGGAGAGATGTGTTCACTTCTGCATGTACTATGTAAGTTCCTCTCAAACAGCAATGATTAATGTGTATATTGCAGGCGGGTCTGTCTGTACATCTAGCTATGTATCTGTGTGTCCAAAGATGTATCTAAAAACTGCTAATCTGAATGGGCTCAACGTTTAACACAAGAAATGTTGCTATGATCTCCGATGATTTCCAGACATTAACTGTGATCCAGATTTAAAAACACGGATTCGGACCCGATCAAATCCTGGATCTATAGCTATCTCAGAAAGTACTGGTCAAATTTGTGTTTAACCCTTTCATCGACAGATTCCTGAAAAATTTAGTTCTATTCAATTTGTGGCACATTCTGTTGAATACTTTGAAATTAATATGCCTGGAAGCCACTGATGCCTTAGGCACCAATGGCTTCCAGTGATATTATTTTCAAAATAATCAACAGTTTTCCTGTTTGCTTGCCTGGAAAATGAGCTATCGGGAATTCACCAGTGAAATGGTTAATTGTAACACAAGACAGCGTATGATCATACATTAGGGGTCCATAACTTTCATTGTAATCAGGGTATAGAGAAATCTCCAACCGGCCCTCCACACCCACCACAAAAATTTAAATGTGACAAAAATAGGAGGGTGAGGGTCTGTAAGCTCCGAATTCTCTTGTTGATGCAAATATTTTGAAATATCAGTATTGAAAATATTCATGCAGAACTGAATTCTTGGCAAACAGAAGTAATAGATAATCTGTAAAAGTCATCTCTGTTACAAATTTAACAATAGACAGCCAAAACAGCACATAAGCCAGAAATCTTGGCCACCACTATGATGGACAGCTTTCATTAACCAAACATATAGCTCATTCCATGAAGGAACTCTTGGCATTTCGCACACATCTTTCCACCCAAGTTTATCTGTTACCCATTCCACCGATGAATTCCCTTTATCTCATTTTCATTGCAACCATGCAGGAAAAGTGTTGATTATTTTAAAATTAATTTGACTGGAAGCCATTGCTGCCTTAGGCAGCAATGGCTTCCAGACAGATTAATTTAAAAATATTCAACAGAATAAGTTTTAGGTCGTTAAGCATATATACCATTTCTGTGATCTGTCTGTGAACAGGTTAAGATTTTGCAATAAAGGATAACAGGCAGTGTTGATGGACCAAAGTTAGACTTTTCTCCCGAAGCAAAACAATAATATCAGCTTTCTAATAAATCGTACATGTTTTCTACTGCTTCGAGAGATAGAAATACTCATCACGTTCAATAATGGAGAAAGTATATGTTTAACAGATGACTGGTTTTGTACATATTAACTTATTATATTTCGACATATAAATGGCACTAAATCCATCTCTAGATAGGCTTGACAGTTATATTATTGATTACTTTGAAATTACTACGATTCGAAGGAGTTGCTGGTTGAGGCGGCATCAACTTTCAGTCGAGTAAATTTTAAAATATTCAACATATTTCTGAAATTATTAAGAATTTGCGGTTTCAGGTATATCAGGGGGAAGAGATTAGGTGAAAATATTAGAGGATGTAGTTGTAGCATCAGAGGTCAGGTACATGCCCATCTCCAGATCAACTTAACCATGTCACTGGTTGACTCACCCACAAGTGCTAATGACATCATACCTTAATAATGTCACAGCTAATGGCTAATTTCGACAGTAGCCTATATACACAAGTTTTAGTAAATAACATGTGTATATCTAAAAGGGAAGATGCTCGATTTTTTTGTGGTATTGTGCGCGGAAAAGGCTTCAACACGCTAATTTAGTGTTCTGTCCACTAGTATGGTTAACCGTCTGACCGCTGAGTTTTTGCAGACAACATATTACATGGGTTATATCTCTAGACATGTTGAATATTTTGAAAACAATTTGACTGAAAGTTGTTGGTGGCTAAGCCACCTACAACTTTCAGTCAAATTGCTTTCAAAATATTCACCAAGTCCAGGGAATATTTTGAGCAGTATCGCATTGCAAAATGCGATGCAAATGAGTACCCGTTGCTACACATTCACAACTTCGCTTAGCTATTTGCTGCGATACATAATTTTGATGTAAAATTCAGACAATTCACTTAATTTTGAAATATTTTTGATAAAAAGTTCCTAAAAGTTGCAAAACGCTTGTCAAATTTAGTAAGGATGCGAGATGCGCATGCCTTGGAGACTGATTTCCGATATAGCCCATAGACATATATAGCTATAGAGCGCATATCTTCATACCTTCCTTCACTATGGGACAAATGACCGCCGGTTCAGTAAGCGCTCTATAGATCAAACTTCTAAAAGCAAGCGATACGCGCATGCATTAGCGGCTTCCTTCTTCTGGTATAATAATAAACTGTTACAGACTTAAGTTTTGAGTTTGGACACCAGTCGGAAACTCGCAGTATGTATCATGGGGTATTCACGGTCGTCGACATATTGCTCGTAACAGACTCTCTTGTAAATCTAAATTCTCCTATAGGGGGGATGGCTATTAATCATTGCCTCGTCATTAGTTAGCGTTATGATAAACTTTAAAAATACAAGTTTATCTATGCTGATTCTGGTCGATTTAGACAATGTTTGTCTCGGAAACTGAGTTATATCATCGCGAATGCTAAACTCTTGTTAGCACATCACCAAATCAAGGCCGACACAGTATAGTTAGCCATGCTACGACGGCGTATTGCACTTGATTTGCGTAAGTGACAGATTTAGAATGGCATGTTGCCAAGATCAACGCATGCGCGAGAGTGTTCTCGAGTACTCTTCTCCAAAGTCGGGAATATACTTTCTCGCAAGATTATTGGTTAATAAATATAACTATATAGAGAGAGCAACCAATGAATCGCAAGGAAACTACCGATGGTAAAGAAAGCAAAAAATGTTTTACGCGGTAATTTGAAGAATGACGTAGTAGTATATATATAGCATTCGTAGTATTCGTAGTAAAACTAGTAACACGTGGGCCGATTGATACACGCTGATCACATTAAAACTTTATCATTCACTATTTAAGCCAGAGAAAACAACCATTAGTAATTTTTAAATAAAAATTGTTAACTATTTCAACTGAAGTCATAGTATCGCAAAAACTCAATTTCATCTTAATAAGCTGTTGAATATGTTGCATGTTTTTAAGGGGGACCTGTTGCTCACAGCTGCCATAGCCTGCAACAGCTTCCAGTTAAGAACTAACACTATTCAGCCTTATTACATTGTATTGAATGATGTGTACTTTGTTTAGCCTAACAGTTGAAAGGGATAACAGTAGGTTGGTAAGTTACAAAATATATGTTAACCCTAGTCAATGAAATCACAATATTCATGGGAGGTACATTATTGATTTTTTTTTAAATAATTTGACTGACATGTGTTGCTGCCTTAAGCAGCAACAGCTTCCAATCAATGTAATTGCCAAATCTTCCAATACATATTATTTTAGGTTTCCTATACTCCCTGACCTTGGCCAGAGCCAGTACATGCATATTCTGAATCTGACATATGTTATACTGACAAATGACAATACTGGCTACTGTAAGACCTGAAGACTGATACACTATCCTCAATAACATTCTCAGAAGTCCAATATTAATTATTCAACCATCTGTTCATGTCACATTTGTGCAATTTGTGTAAACTACGTGTCGCATATCGTACACACCTTATGGACTACTAATTTGGGACTACCATCAACTTTTTGCTAATTTCGAACCCTGGTTATATTATACATTTTAACACTGATTTCCATCTAGATTATTTCGAAACCATATTAGAAAAGACTACATTCCATATTTATTCTGTTCGTGGCTTGAACAACATGATCGAAGCACCAAGACATGATAAAAATCATGAATTCTCTCGGCTTGAAAATATTGACTAGCTCCCGGTATGATATATGTATCAATGACTGCTACATTGGAACCAGTCCTGCATTCCATAGGGAAAACGTTTTGCGAAATCGGCAAATTATGCTTTTCGGTTGTTTTCGGATTGACTTGCTCATAGCATGTGTAGATGAAAAAAGCCGTTTTTGATCACGCAAACATGTTTTGAAACGTTTCCCCATTGGAACACCAACCAGTTTCAACACAGTTTGTTTGCTATGCAAGTGCTATGAACTGCTATGCATTATTTGATTTGTTTAGCAGTTACTGCTACGCAATTTTTTTCAAACAAAATATTCTCTGAAGTCAAGAGTTCTTGTTCATTGAATTTATTGTTGTGTAGCTTGCAGCAGTCACACAGTTAACATATGAGAGAATTGCTAGCCAACATCAACTTTCAGTCAAATTATTTCAAAACATATTCAGCAAGTCCAGAGTTATTGCCCATTGAATTTATTGTTGGGTGGCCTGCAGCAATCAGACAATCTGAACATATCAGCATGGGTCGTGCAATTTACATTATGCACACGCGATACATGCATGCACAGTTAGAAGTACACAATAGATGTTTGACCCAAACGTGGGCCCAAAATGATGCACATGCACCGGTGCCCAAAGGGATACCCAGCGTTTTGGTTCCGAAAACGGGACACAAGGCAGAGAATAATCACAGAACATGCCCACAAACGTGCAGCAGGTAGTACCAAAGCTGGAGACCCAAAGGCCTATAAATAGCAGGCACACCGTTTTCGTCCCATCAGCCCCAGGATAAGCGGCAGGCGATCGTGGCGTTAAACTCACTGAAAATAATACTGATCAATTTTATTCTCACCAGTAAAATTACACAGGAGTTAACTCTTGAAGAATTTTCCATTCAAATACCCTCACCCTCACAAAAAATTTGCCATGCCCCTGAATGCCCCCCCCCCCCCCCCCACCACCCACACACCCCAAGCCCCCCCCCCCCCGCTCCCCTGGATCTGAGGCTGATCATGTCGATATCTGATTCCATAATCACAATACAATATATACATACTGAAACTAGCCTGGTCTTTGGATGAGTTGGAGAGGTATAGCTTCGCTATTGTTTGAGAGATGAAAATTAATACCAAATGGCTAGGTATCTCTGTATATTATACATTTCATTAATTCCTGTTCTTAAATGACATTAACCATTTAGCACTCATATCAACAAAAAACGGCTTCTACAGTGATCTTGAGAAATGTCCATTTGCAGACCAAGAGAAGGATATTTTTTTTAATTTACCACTGAAATGACTGGCTCGATAACCGAGCCCAGTCATTCAAGTGGTAAATTTTCAAAAATAACCATTTGAGTGTTAAATGGTTAAAGCTATGGTTATCTTGTCACCCAAAACAATACTCTTGTGTATTCTGTCACTTCTTGGCCAGGGCTGTGACCTACTTGTCAGTGGTATCCCATTAATCCTGGTATTGCTAAGAAGTCAGTACACTAATGATGGTTGTTAGTATTTTAAGTAGAGCACTGGGGGATTGTTAAGATGTAATCATCCATTAGCCTAGGGATATAGCCTAGAAGGAAATCGAGGCATGCATGATATTAGCAGACAGGTTAAAAACACCTCCCAGTCAAATTATTTCAAAATATTCAAAAGAACATTTGTTAATTAATAAAGAGTAAGACATACAATTCGTACAACTTGACGGACTATTAAGCGTTTATGACGGACTAAATCACGCTATTCATGACATAATTGATTGTGATGTCATGTGACGTAGTTGATTATGACATCATATGATTGACTGAGAAATTGGATTCACAAATTTTGATGGGGATTCTACCAGGGTCACACTCAAATGATTTCTAAAATATCAAACTTACTAGCCTTTGTCACTTATTGCCACCACCTCAGATTGCCTTCTCATATGCCCATACACTGAGATGTAACATCACACAAATCCTGTTTCCGGTTGTCACGTAAGTCAATTTATTTTTCTCAGGGTGTAGCACTGACATATAAGTCATCCAAAAGAGTATGAACAAGAGCTCTGAAAACGATGCATAATACCCCGCCATGATGACAAACCAATGAATGAGAGCTATCAGAAAATATTTATTTCTCCCTCAGAGCCAGACCAGTCATCCTATGTCAAAACACTCAATTAAACGGTCAAGGAGGTATCGTCTGGAAACCAATTTTCAAGATGGCCACCACTGACTGGCGGCCATATTGGATTTAGGATTATCGTAAATTTTGATAAGTTTCTTCACCAGACATATACCAATGACTCTATGAGGTGACCTGATAAATGGTAACAGAGATATCATCCAGAAACCAACTTTCAAGATGGCAGCCTGTGGCTGGCGGCCATCTTGGAGTTCGGGTCATCATCTCTTTCGATAGGTTCCTTCCCCAGACCTAGTCCAACAACTCCATGAAGTTTCAAAGCGATCTGATAAACAGTAACAGAGTTATCATCCGAAAACCCATTTTCAAGATGGCCGCTGATGGCTGACGGCCATCTTGGATTTCAGATCATCATCTTTCAAGATGGCCGCCAGTGGCTTTCAGATCATCATCAATTTCGATAGGTTTCTTCCCAAGACCTAGTCCAACCACCCTATAAAGTTTCAATGTGATCCGACAAACGGTAAAGGAGTTATTATCCGGAAACCACTCTGCCGCCCGCACAGTCTGCCCGATTGGACGGACGGCGCCATGACATAATACAATGATACATTTTTTATGAGTCAGAAAAAGTTCCAGCACTCAGACTTCTGACGTCAGTAAAAACCAACATAAGGCATTATCATCTTGTGATATGACTCATACGAGTGGGTTCCATGTATTACATGAACTGTCTGTCTGCTGAAATTCTGCAGACTACATTTTCAATGGGACTTAACACTGGATATGCTGACAATTTTGAAAACAATTTGACTGAAAGTTGTTGGTGGCTAAGACACCAACAACTTTCAGTCAAATTATTTTCAAAATATTCAGCATGTCCAGAGTTATTACCCATTGAAATTATTGTCTGGTGGCTTATAAGACACAGATAAGGTAACATCATCTTGTGCTCACAGCAGCTGCACATGTTTTATGTTTTGCTAATGGTTCTGCATAAACAGCTGCATATACTCTTCAAAAGCAACAACATCTTCACTATAAAATTCAAAAATAGAACATAACATTTCTAACAAATAAATGTCTATTGGATTACACAATATCTATGAACAGTAATCAGGTGCTCTTAGAAGGAATATTCCTTTTTCAGCCATGACTCTGCAAACTGACTCAATCAAATACTAATTCTGGTAGTCATTAGTTTCGCACGTGATCTATGGACAAACACTCAGATGTAGAAATAGATGCTATGAAGATACAGCAGATTCACACATGTACATAATATACACCGAGAAATAATATATACTCGTACACTTTCCAAAACTACAGAAAACCATGTTGTTTATGGAAGAACCCAGTTTTAAATTATGCCCATCTCTAGCTATGTTCCACCCACGCTTTGCCCGCATTGGGATTGATTAATCCCTGCACTCTCTCAATCATAATTTTCAGAAAAACTACCTGTAGGTAAGCTGTTGAATATTCAGAAACTAATTTGACTGGATGCTGTTGCTGCCCATTGGAATAGAACAAATTTGTAAAATTCTATTGACATCGGATATTAAGCCCTTGATTAATTAAATGTCCAATCCTAGTAAAAAATATGGACAAATTTGAAGTCATTTCAATTATGATGGAGACTAATAAAATGCATTGATGGTAGAGAATAAATCTGTGAAGTTTTATTGAGATCGAATAAGCTGGTACTCCATTTGGGTCACTATGGTGAGCCATCCTATGCTTTGTATAGGGCTCAACAAAAATATTTGCACATTGAATAATTATTTGCCGGCTAAGAGCAGATTTCAAATTTTACCATTGAAATGACTGGATCAGTTATCAAGCCAGGCATTCCACTGGTTAATTTTCAAAAATCCTTTTCTCTTGACCTGCAAATTGATATTTTTCTAGAGCACTGCAGTGGCTGGCGTGACAAATAAATGGCTAATATCAGTAAAGAAAACAGTAGGCCATGTAAATGATGTACACAAATCGAAAAGAATTTAAGATTACAAGTTACTTGTATTTCCATTCTACTTAATCAGGTGTTCCCTAGCTGTTCATGCAATCAAGTTTCTATGTGAACATACACATAATGTCATAGTCGGAGGGGGGGGGGAATAATTGACCCCCCATCATTACTGAGCGAACTCATGATCGCAAAAAGTCAAAATCAACACGCAGGGGTTGATTACTTTATTTAAATTGTCAAGAAAGCGGGAAAAGCTTATTAATTTAGACAATTTTCAAAGTAAACCAAAGTTGGCCATTCAAGACATGAATTTTTTGTGTTGCCTGAATGATGATGATGGCTCGATAATGGAGCATTATCATTCCAGTGATAAAATATTCAAAATAGTGTTGTATTGGCTTGAAAATAAACATTGCCTGAGCACAAATTTTAAGTTTCAGGACAAACCTTGACCATTAGAGGGTTAATACAGGTGGTCGCCTGATCTCTTAACACATTAACCATCAAATTTATTCAAGAAAATGTAAATTTTCTCACAGAAAATGTTCATTTGCAGATTATTTTTCAAAAGTTATTACTGGAATGACTTTTTCAAGCCAGTCATTCCAGTTATAAATTTTCAATAATAGTCTTCTCTTGGTCTGCAAACTGACATTCCGAGCGAGCTAATATCAAAGCATTAGCTGTCATCATTTGGCATGCAGTCTCTTGAGCGACTAGGACTCACTGCGTTTCATGGCTCACAGAAACCATACACAATTTCTTTAAAATATCTAGCATTCTCGGATTCCATCAGGTTAGCATATCATCCACAGAATCTAACCTGATAGACCCAAGCGATTATCAGGAACCACGATCAGAGTATGGCATATAAATAGCAGGTGAGGCATCAGGTGTGGCTTGATCTACCATATGACTGTGCTCAAGAATGCTAGAGATGCTCTGTTAACCAATTTTGTCCTGAATCATCTGAGTGATGCTTTTAACTTCTATCCCTTTAACTGTCTAACTGCTGCAAGTCATCGAGGAATAATTTCAATGGGCCTTAACACTGGACCTGCTGAATATTTTGAAAACAATTTAACTGAAAGTCAAATTGGTTTCAAAATATTCAGCAGATCCAGAGTTAAACCCCATGTAAAATGTAGTCTATAGAAATTTAGAAGGCAGAAAATTAATGTTCAAATTTGTTTGCGAAAATCTCAATTTTCTCAAGAGAAAATTTTCATTCCGAGACCAAGCGAAGATTTTTTTTTTAAATTTAACAATGTAATAACTAGTGCGGTTATCGAGCAAGTCATTCCAGTGGTTATTTCTAAAATATTGTCTTCTCGGGGTCTGCAAATTAGGGACCTTTCTCAAGAGCTCTACAGAAGCTGTTCTTGGCCGGCTTAACTGTTAAATGGCTAATAAGATGCGTGATCTTAAGTTTTAAACTATCGCTATCTCTTAATTAAGCAATTGTCAATCTGTAGTAACGGTTCCACCATCAACACGAACATTTTAGCCAGCTTGACCATTAAAGGGTTAAACCATGAATGGAGGAATCCAGCTTTAGCTATGCCCCACCCATCTTTAACTAAGCGCCACCCACAATTCGCCTGTGTTGGTATCGATCGATCCCTGAACTCCCTGACTATCAATTTCCAGAAAACTATACAGGTAAGCTGTTGAATATTTAGAAACTACGGTAGTTTTACTGGGTCACCCAGTCAAATTAGTTTCAAAATATTCAACAGCATGTTTATTAAAAGGTAAAGACATACAGTTCTTACAACAACGCTTTAAGTCTGTCATCAATTAAATGTTCGTGATCACTGATGAACTAAGCTACATCATTCATTGTGTAATTGATTATGACACCAGCCTACACAGTTATGTAGTTGATTATGACATCATATGCTTGATCGAGAAACTGGAATCCTTCATTGGTATAGAGCGAGTTATTCGAGACATAAATTTCAATAAATTGTCTTACAAATAGAAATTTCTCAATACCGCTATATACACTATATTGGGATTTCTTGATCATTAAAGGGTTAACCCTTTCACGATGAAGCCGGCCAATGCCGGCCTCTGTAGTGGTCTCTGAGGAATGACCATCTGCAGGCCAAGAGAAGACTATTTTTGAAAATTTACCACCGGAATGACTGGCTCGATAACCGAGCCAGTCATGCCAGTAGTAAATTTTCAAAATAGTCTTCTCTTGGCCTGTAAATTGATATTCAATAAGTAAATATTTTAATTTTTGAATAAATTTAGTCATTTAGGGTTAATGGTGAAGTCAGCCAAAAACGTCCTCTGCAGTGGTCTTAAGAAACGTCCATTTACCGTCCAGGAGAAAGATAATCTTGAAATTTTACCACTGGAATGACTGGCTCAATAAACGAGGCAGTCATCCCCGTGTTATATTTTCAAAAGTTGTCTTCTCTTGGTTCGCAAATTGACATTTTCAATGAGAAAATATATATTTTTTGGACTAAATTCGATGATTAAAGGGTTAACGAACATTATCAATGGCTGATCTCCCATCTCCCCAGAATCTCAGAAACTAGTGAATTTGCTCAGTTGGATAATCACAATAGCTGTTATCACGCGGATACCTGTGGTCTGGTATAAATACATAGTTACCATTTGCTGGCATAGCCGGGGTAGATCATAACTCAATCACATAGCGGTACAATTGTATAACCAAAATTAACCTAAGATCAATCCAAAGCAGTTACTACATTGCAATAAATTTCAAATATAATGTCTCAGAAGGCTGTTAATTTTACTTTGAACAGCAACAGCATTTAGCAAAAAAAAAAAGATTAAAGAAACATCACTAGCTAGCTGTTTAAGGTACCTCTAAACTGTTTCAAATTCAGCTGTACGATAGTTTAGTATAAATATGCTCCATGCCAAGAAAGATTACAATACCACGGAATGGTGTAATGTTAATTGCTGTGCTCTTTATTCTGACATTATTATGCTATATCTAGAAGGGTCCTGCCAATAATTTACACCGCCCGTCCACCCATCAAAATCTCATATCAGCAAAAAATGGCTGCAGCACTGGTCTTGAGAAGTGTCCATTTGCAGACCAAGAAACATATTTTTGAAAATTGAATACTGGAATGACTGGCTCAATAGCCGAGCCAGTCATTCCAGGGATAACATTTTTTACAAATATGCTTCTCTTGGTCTGCAAATGAACGTTTTATATGAGAAAGTGATAAAGGGTTTACTCTTCGAAACTGAATTCTCAAATGCAAACAAGTGGCTGAATGGCAATGACACTCAGCTGTCAAAGGCTCAATATTCTCAGAGGAAATATCCATTTGCAGATCAAGAGATTGTTGGAAATCTATCATTGGAATAAATGCTTAGTTATCCGATCATCGGCAATTTTGAGCGGTTTATTCCTCAGACCTAATCGAGTCATTCTCTGAAGTTTGAAAGCGATCTGATAAACGGTTGGCTGAGCTATACTGCAGAAAAAATCATTTTGCTGCCTACCTCTACTGCCATCTGCCAGCCCAGCCCAGCCCAGCCCACCGCCCATCCACCCGTCAACGTCATCTCCACCAATTCTTTTGAGCAGGGTATAAAAAGGGTATAAAAACAATGGCTATTATCACGACGATTCTCTCTTTCTTATATTAGAGCGGGCATATATTCTCCAAGATCTCATGGATAAGTCATGTGTGCCCAGACAGGAGTGCAAATCACTTCATGTTGTCTTTAACCACAGAACTCTGTCTGGAATGCAATCAGGGAACACATTTACTCAGAGCTTACTGTCAAATACAGACTCACATTCAGGATTTATTCTCAGACTATTCTCTGAAAATTGTTAGTACCTCCATGTTCTCTGAAACGCTTCAGAATAAAACCAATCTGCATCAGCTTACATAGCTCATTGCGTTATACGCGCCATTTCATTAACCCTTTAATCGTCAGAATTGGTCAAGAAAATTTAAATTGCTGCTTACTGAATGTCCGTTAACAGGCCAAGGAAATTATATTTTTTAAATTTCTTAACTTGAATGACTGGCGAGGTTATCGAGCCAATGATTTCAGTATTAAAATTTCAATAATACGCTTCACTTCGCTTGTAAACGGACATTTCTTAAGGCCACTGCAAAGGCTCGTTATACCCGTCTTGACCACTTATGGGTTAACAGACAATTAAATACGCTTGAGTGATCATCTAGCGTTTTGGAGCCAAAAGATGGAGGCTAATGGAGGAATCCAGTTTATCCATCAATCATATGATGTCATAGTAAACTACGTGACATGTAGGTTGATGTCATAATCAATTTCATCATGAATGACTCGATTTAGTACATTTTAAATGCTTAAATAGTTTGTCAGGTTGTGTGAATTATATGTCTTTACTGTTTAATAAACATGCTGTTGGCAGCAACAGCACCCAGTCAAATTAGTTTCAAAATATTTGACAGTTTACCTGTATAGTTTTCTGGAAATTGATAGTCAGAGGGGATCCCAACATGGGCAAAGCATGGGTGGAGCTTAGCTAAGGATGGACGGGGCATAGCTAAAACGGTATTCCTCCATTCTATAAGACGGGTATTCGACAGACTACCCGGTACTTGCCTGAGAGAGTTAACAATAGACTAGATCCATTTCTAGCTATGACCCGCCCATTTATAGCTAAGGTCCGGCCATGCTTTGCGCGTGTTGGGACCAATTTATACACTTTGAACCATGAATTCTCAGAATTCCATTTTTAAAGCAACTTATACAGCTAAGCTGTTGAACATTTTCAAAAAAATTCAAAAGAATGCTTATTCAATAGGTTCATCAAAGACATACAATTTGTACACTTGACTGACTATTCAGTGTTCATGATGGAGATAGATAGGTCATTCACTATGCATTGTGATTGTGATGCCAGCCTACACGTGACCTAAGTGATTATCATATTATACACTTGAGTGACAGATGGGATCTATCCATCGAATGTCATTTCCATTTGAATCGTGAAATGTAAATATGGATAGACAAGGCATTAGTGTTACATTGATGGGCTATTGGAGAAAATCTTGGCATTTCGCATTTCAAATGCAAATCTAGCTTTGTATCAAAATCACGATGACCTGACTGTGCTACACCTCCTGGTGGAGGATCCTTAGTTCCAATAATTTGGCCAATTCTGAAATAAAGGCCAGATGGGCTAAGCAGAACCAAAGGGTTAAAGTCTGTATTTTAAACAAATGTTATAATAACCGTGACCTCTGACCTCTATGTTATTGGTCTTCACATAAATAAACACGTGACCAAGTTAAATTCAATTAGGGTGAACCAATCCTGAGAAATAAGGCAATATGTTGAGATAAACCAAAACTGTAACTGAAAAGACTAGAGTTTTATATTAAAGTCACAGTTAACTATCTTTGACCTAAACAAGATTGAGGTGCATCTGATTTATATATGTAACCATGTGTCCAAGTTTAGTTACACTAGGCGAATCAAAACCTAAGATATAAAATGATATGTTGAACAGAACCAAAAACTGAACTGGAACCAATACAGGATTATACCAAGGTCCTGATGACCTTGACCTTTTACATCAATATCATTGTATTCCAATCGGGTTGATACATGTAATCATGTGTCCAAGTTTAATCCCAATACGCTGAAGCCATGGCGAGATATAAGACGCTATGTTGCGCTAAGCACAAAAGTTAACCGTAAAAAGGAGTTTTATACCAAGGTCACAGTGACCTTGCATTTTGACCTCAATATTATTGTGCTCCATTCCCTTGATATAAGGAAATATATGTCCAAGTTTAGTCTCAATAGGCTGAAACCATGCCGAGATATTAAACAATATGTTGGGCTAAATGCACAACAGTGATCTTCAACTTTGACCTCATGACCTCAATATTATTGTACTCCATCCCCTTGATATAAGGAAGCATGTGTCCAAGTTTAGTTCCAATAGGGTGAATCCATGCTGAGATATTAGCTCAACCGAGATTGGACACTGACAGCCAGACAGACAGACAGGCAGGCAGGCAGGCAGGCAGGAAGCCAGGCAGACGGACAGACAGACATACAGACAGACATACAGACAGACAGACAGACAGCATGACAGACAGGCAGGCAGGCAGGCAGCAGACATGATCAGAATCCTGTCTTCCCCTTACACGGTGAGAGTTAATGACACTCAGACTGGAAACCATCAGCTTATTTGTTTTTCAGACACATAATTCAACGTTATACGTGATCTAAAAGGGTGAGACCTCATCAATTCTCAGCAATTTAATTGACAAAATAAATTACAGCAACCTTTTCATATATGTTCATAATTTACTCCCTTGAAACAAAGTATCATGAAATTGTCAGAATAAGAAGAGATTTAATTCAAATGCACTGTTTCAAGCATAAATTAACTCTTAGAAATACCTAAAGCAGCCATATCTGTCAATTATTCTATTTTGTAAATATTCAAATCAATGGGTTTTTTTATTGCAAAGAATTTGTTAAATCTGATTGATACCATTGGAATTATTATTCCTTTAATTGTAAGATTTGGTCAAGAAAATAAAACCAATTTCTCATAGAAATTGTTAATTTGCAGACTAAGATATTATTTTTACAAATTTACCACTGGAATGACGAGCCAGTAATTACCGTTGTAAGTCTGTCAAAAATAATCATCACTTAGTCTGCAAATGTACATGCCGCAGGACCAAAGCGCGGACAATTGAAGGAAAGAATTTGAAATCAAAATACTGGTGCCTTGTAGTGTTAATAACATCAGTATCATTCAGAATGAAAAGGGTAGTTAAGATTGTCCGAATCATCCCCAACATGGGCACAGCTTCAGAATTCCTGAGGGATGATTACAAAATAACAATATCTGCAGCTGTTTCCATAGCGGAGTGACTTGAGAAAGAAATACTAAACCGTTAACACTTCTCACCACATACATTTATCACATGATATTGTTAAACATAGGCTAATTATTTTGAAAACAATTTGACTGAAAGATATCTTTAAGTCGAATTATGTCGAAAATAATTCAACTAATGTCATGCTTAGCCTATGTTTTAATCAACGTGCTGGGAATTTAGGATGAAACTGACAGAGATTTATGAATACATGAAAACATCTAGAAATAATGTGGCACAGTTTCAAGTGTGTTGCATCACAAGGCGTTCATGTGCTTTACAATACCCTTCGACGTCTGTAGGATTAGTGTATGTATATACCTATCCTCCTAAAATACGCCCACTCAGATAGAGCCACTGTGCGCGGGTCTACTTGCAGGCCTTTGATCTCCTGCTAACGTAACATATCAACGTGAAATAAGCGATTTTCTATCTGCCAATCAGATTTCCTTTATTTCTTATTGAGTAGTTTCATTGGAGGAATTTGACTGACGGCAACTCATTGTTTATATTTATGAAGTTTCGTGAATTTAACGCAGACACCAAAAGCCTGCAAGCGCGGTACTCGATATATGGAAGAGGAGCAGGCGGGCGAGGCCTGTGCAATAGGATGATGGTATATACCTTGATAGAGAGACTGCAGGGCAGACGGACAAGCATGGTCCTATCGCACGGTCTCGTCCTCCCACTAACGGGCTCGTATCGAGTCCCATGCTTGCTCGCTTTTTGATGTCTGGGCTAAGTTCGGGAAACTTCGTAAATGAGGTCAGTCAACTACCGCCTAATAAAATTGCTCGGTTATTATCATCCTACTAATAGACTGTCAATCACATAGATTGACATTCGTGTCTCTCAAGCTCTCCATAGATATTGGCATGAAGCTACGCCTCTATTTTTAGATTTATAGCCAGATTGAAGTAGGCAGAAATCTGATTGGCTACCTGAAAACCTACAGTCAACATAGCGAGAAAACGGCCTCGAACAGCGAAGTAAACGTCGTCAAAATCATAAGTATCAACACTACAAATATATTAGCCATTGTTGGAGCGCCGTCTCTTAGCCTTAACTATCTCGCTACTACAACCCAACAGATAATATTTCAATGAGCAAAAACTCCTGAAGATTTTGAAAACGATTTGACTGAAAGTTGTTGGTGGCTTAGCCACCAACAACTTTCAGTCAAATTGTTTTCAAAATATTTAGCGGGTCCAGAGATAAAACTTGGAATATGTCTACAAAACCCCTTAACCCTTGAATTGCCAGTCTCTCAATAGAGGAATCCAATTTTATTTATGCCCCGCCCATCTCTAGCTAAGCTCCACAGATGCTTTGTCCCTTTCAGGATCTCCCTGCACTCTCTGAATCTCAATCTCCAGAAAACTAGAGGTTAAGTTGTTGAATATTTTGAAACTAATTTGACTGGGTATGGTTTAGCTTCAAAATATTCTACAGAATGTTTATTAAATAGTAAAGACATACAATTCATTCAACTTGACAGACTATTAAGCATTTATGATGGACTAAATCACCCCATTCATGACATAATTGATAATGACGTCAGCGTACGTGTGACATAGCTGATTATGAAGTCATATGATTGACTGAGAAACTGAATTCATCAATTTCAAGACAAATGTACAGAAAATCTTTGTGTAGTTTATATGCATTGGACTACATTTGGCCACTTGCCAAACCAAACCTAACTTTGATGCAGTCAAACCTGTCTATAACGGACACGGCGAGGTACATAAAAAATTTGTGTGCACTTATTACCGTGTAAAGGGATAAGACTATTATTGTATTCAGGTCTGTCTGTGTGTGTGTCTGTATGTCTGTCTGTCTGTCTGTCTGTCCATCCATCTGTCCGTCCGTCCATCTGTCTGTCTGGAGCTGCATCTCAAAAACTCCCCAACCGATTCAGCTAAAAAATCTCACCATGACAGAGGATTTTCATGTTTTGGCTCCGAACCAACTAAAACAACCTAGAGACCGGATTAAAATAAGTATCTATGGATATCGCAGAAATGTCTGGTGTGATTTGGGTAAGATTTCAACACAAAAAGCATGTGATTGTAGACTAGGATTTCACACCTTTGGCCATGATCTGAGAAAGTCAGAAAAATCTGGAAAATCCCCCCAAAAATCAAATACATTTTTACAATGTGATAAAAATGGGAGGATGAGCAGCCGCAATTTCTGACTACACTTGCTATGATTATTTTTTTTTGGTTATACTGATATTGGTTCCTTAGGATGACAGTTGGATCATGCACAATTCCATCTTTTGGCCTCCAAAAGTGCACTAGAGACATAAGAAGGAATGTGCAAATGCTATATATATTCACTCACTAAACATCACTGCTAGGTGACAATAAGTGCTATTAGAATGAGCTAAATGCTTTAACCCTTATACCACTGAAATACCAAATCACATTCACTGTCATATGATAACTAATGTAAATTTTGGAATAAACTTTGCTGAAACCTGTTTCTGTATATAACAGCAACAAGTTACAGCAACATTGTTTCCAAAATACACACCAGTCCCTTTTATCTCACTAAAAATTTAAGCTTTGGCAGACCAGGGTGTTAAGAGTAATTAACACTTGTACATTAGCTATGTAAAAATAACCCTGAAAGAAGCCATTTTAACCCTTTAACACTCAAGTCGAGCAAAAATAGCTTCTACAGTGGTGTTGAGAAATATTCATTTGCAGAGAAAGAAGTCTATTTTTTTTAATTTACCACCGGAATGACTGGCTCGATAACCGAGCCAGTCATTCCAATTTTAAATTTTCAAAAATAACCAAAAATAAAGTTACCCCCTTTAACAGTTAATATTTCTCAAGAAAATTTAAACTGTTCCTTAGCGAATATTCATTTTTAAGCCAAGGGAAGACTAATTTTGAAAACTTTACCACTATTATGACTGGCTCGATTAACACGCCAATAATTCAACTGCTAAAGTTTAAAACATAGCCTGCCATTTTCCTTTGAATGGACGTTGCTCAAGACCACTTCAAAGGATGTTTTTTGGCCGGTTTCGCCTTTAAAGAGTTAAACAGCTCTTCCAGCACTCACAAACATTCTGCATTTAATTGCTCGGTTTATGAGTCAAACATTCAAAGGGAGGTAACTTGAGGTCTATAAAAAGCCATTTATATGATAGGAAAGGGTATTTTTGAAATGTTTTCTATGATTCACAGTCAAAAGCGGAATACGTACCAATAAGTGACCATGAAAGGTAGGTGGTCAATTAATATAAGTGACTTAGCACAAAGCCACAAATGTGAATGCATTGAATGGGTGGGTTGGGGGGAGGGGGGGGGGGAAGGGCGAGAGGGGCACAATAAGACTGTTCGACATCCCTAAGTCACACAGTTTTAGCTGACTATTTAGCTGACCACTGTCTTAAAAAGCCAGCATCCCTATCATACTACTTAACCCTTTAACACTCAAGCCACTCAAAAATGGCTTCTGCAGTGGTCTTGGAAAATGTCCGTTTGCAGACCTAGAGAAGACTATTTTTGAAAATTTATCACTGGAATTACTAGCTCCATAACAGAGCCAGACATTTAAGTGATAAATTTTCAAAAATAATTTCTCTTGGTCTGCAAATGGACATTTCCTATGAGAAAGATTTTAATTTCTGTCTGTCTGTGTCTGCGCGTGCGTGCATATGTGCGTGCGTGCATGCGTGAGTGTGTGTGTGTGTGTGTTGTTGGTTTTATTACCCACTCCCACAATTTACTGTGATTAATAACTTAAGGTGTACAGAGAAATGCGGGTTTAAATGGTAAGTGTTAAATGGGTTATAGTAAAATGGCGGACCAGGTCATTATCTTAACTCTTACCACTACGATGTCAAACTTTTAAATTTTCAAATTAAATTAAAAGATGAACTTGTGTTCATTTTTCAACAAATTTGGTGGAAGATGGTGCTGTCGTAGACGGCAGCATCGTCCACCAAAATTGTTGAAAAATCTACACCAGATTCTTCACTATCGAACCAATTTGACATCAGAGTGGTAAGGGTTAGACTTTATGTATCTCTTCGATATTAATTAAATACCAGTGAAACATCATGAAATGTACATTATAATTTTTATACTGTTATTGCTCGACTATCCATCAATCATATGAATTACCTCCCTTGGATCTTGTGAACGTGGAAGCTATCATAATTCAATAAACCCATTGACTATGTAACATAGTAAATGGTTCATTGTTTCTCATTGGTATTACATTGAGTGTTACTGGTTAGGTAACAGTGCAAGGGAGATAACTGTTAAAAACGGCTGGGTTAATTTGGTTAGTTAAATACAAGGGAGGTAATTAATCAAATTTGTCATTTGTATTTTTGCCAAGTTATCTGTCTCGCGTGGTCTAGTCCTGTCTATATCTATGTTTGGTGTAAATATCAATCTCGTCAATGACCCTTTTACGGCAGGATAATTGATGTGTTTTTTAAACGAGCGTTTCTATGTTTTTTAAGATTAAGTTGTAATCACAATTATCCCGGTAAATGAATTGCGTAGGTAATTCATGAATTAACATCTTCACGCGATGTGTAATGTCGCTAACGTAGGAATGTGTTCGATTTTAGTGTCTGTGGGTGAAGGGGTTAAACAGGTTTTTCCTTCCTCGTCAAGCTCGGGTTTTGATATGCAAATGAGATTGTCAAAAGGCTGGAATGTTAGTGATGTGTAGGTGGATTGATTGACAGGTGTCGATTTCGGGTGAGAGTTGAGATGGTAAGGTGTGAGTGCGATTTAGGGGCACTTGAACAAACAATTGTCAGCAGACAACATCAATCCGTTAATTCGATCAATCAGTTGTGACTGAAGATGAGCCACTGGATAACGAGATAGCCGCAGACGTGTGTGACGGGTGAGTTACCAGTAGTTTTTTAAATAATTGTCGGGGCGATTGTTTTGTTGAAGAAACGACATAATGTAGATTTTGGGAAGGGTATTAAAAAAAAAACGGTACCGGGATCAAATTACATAGTGAGTATGTGTAACGTTGCTAGGGTAATTTGTAGAGCTCGAATTGGTTATTAATCATAGCTTGTAGAGTGGCGAGAATGAACTGATTTGAGTGGCATGTTCGTAGCGGTACGTGGATATTATAATGAAACATGATTAAACCTGGTAACTAAATTGATCATTTTAATCTTGTATTGACCGTTAATATGCAAATTACCAGTGGGATTTATTTCCGGTAAACTATAACTAGCTCCGAATTTAATCCGTGGTAAAATGTCATATTAATAGTGTCATCGGCCAGAGGTTATGACGTCATTATTTCGATCGGTAGACGGTAGCCAGGTAATTAGCGTATTCAGAGTGAATGATTGAATGTATTTAAAATATGATGTTTTAAGGTTTTCACGGGATATGCTCACTTCAAAATCAGGGAATCGTATCAGATGTTAAGTTACACTTCTACCGGTATATGTCATATAGGTTACTTATATTATTTGCATGAGAGATCTGGTGTTGTTATTGGGAACAGTAGTCTGCTCGGTTTACATTCCTAGCATAGTATTGTTGTTAAATATGACCCCATTTGCCCGTAATATTAAGTTATTGTAGAGTGTCTGCATATGCATAGTAAATGCATGTCAATGGATTGTGAATAGAGGTGTAAATCTGTGTTTGTTTTCAGGGCATTTGTTTGCTTGTATTATATATTCAGAACAGAATGTATATATCGTATCGCCTCTCAATTAGTAGTGGCTATACATTCTGCGACATGCATAGTTGTATCTGCTATGAAAGATTAGGACATGATTGGAATTTATCATTGATTTTCAAATTGCTATCATTAACCCTTTTAAGGCCAGATCACTGGAAATGTATATTCTTTACAAGGTATGCAGTATTTTGTTGGGTAATTTTGGGTTAACATGACTGTAAATGACTTGCAGCCATGATAATTTCAAAATATTCAACAGCTCCTATTTGTTTGCACTGAAATGTATCGGCGAAAAACTTAGACATTTTTTTCTATTCGCCATACAAGTTATAGTTTGCATAGCAATGGATGCTATGCCAATATCAAATACTAAATAGGTCCCTATGGTAACATGATTGAACATTTAAAGCTGAAAGGTCGTGTTAAATATTGTATTCATTAGGGACGAAAATCCGTAAAGCAAACTATAAATAAATTGTGTAGCTATGTATGAGCAATTTATTTAAATTAGGATAATTAAAATTCTCATGTATTGATAAAAGGAAGTCCTGATCTTGACAATTAAAGTTCTCATGTATTGATAAGATCAAGCCATGATTTTGACAATTAAAGTTCTCATGTATTGATAAAAGGAAGTCCTGATTTTGGAAACTCTGAATAAGAAATGATATTTACTTGATATGGAATACCGTGTCCAGATATCCAATATAAGTTTTGAAGAAAGTTTGAAATAAGCATTAAATTATTGGTTGTTTTGTTAATCAGTCTTCAGAAGAGTTGCTGTTTTAGAATGGTAAACTCTTTTGATTTTATTGATTTAAAATACTCAATAATAAATTAGCTGTCCCCGATAGCCAGTAATATAGAATGAAGTCACAGTCAAAGATTAAATTGGTGAGAAGCAGGTGGTCTTGAAGTAAATAGACTGTAGGATTGTACATTGTTCGTTTTGTTATAGACAAAGATAATTTACTCTTGTTTCATTCTTTACAGGGTGAGGCGTATGTTGTTGCGTGATGGGTAATAAAATGCTGAAGCGGTGATGTGTCGGACCTGACATTCTTGTCCTGTATATTCCGGTAAGCGCTGTAGATTTTGGGAAATGACATGGGAAGTTTCTGTCTGGTAGGAAGTTTTGCTAAAATTGATATTTGCATTTGGACGACAGTTTGACACGGTTTTCAATGTTCATCTTTGTTAAAAAGCTGTTTATTGACAACAATGTCAGAGTGACCTAGATATTAAAGGATTTTAACGTTTCTGCGGACAGAATTTCCATCTAGGAAGCTATTCATGGCTACAATTTGATTTTGGCTGGGATTTGATGTTTGATCATTTGAGCTTGATTGCAATCTTGGTTGATGGTCAAATCCTTATCAGGATTAGATTGAGGTAACTTAGAGTGTTTGTGAATGACTTGGATTTGAATATACTTTGGACAGCTTGCCTGTTCAGTTCCATTGACTATTGGGAAACGGAATGCACAGTCAAAGTGTTTTCAAAAGTATCATCAATGTTTATCTTGAACAAAATTGGTTGAAGGCTTTCTATAGGTTTCCAATGGCGCTGTTGTAAAATTGGAATTTTGCAGAACAATTTTACTTCAAAGTTGGGATCTCCCAATTTGCAGTTGAATTGTTTTCAGAATTGCATCTAATATTGTGATGACTCGAAATAGACCAGAGACACGAATGACAGGTACAATGGTTCGCGAATATCTCATTTAATTTGGGATAAATGTGAAAATTGCATTTAGGAAATATTTTAGATTGCTATCAAACTAGTTAATTTAAATTCGGCTTTAAACCCATGTCACAATGATGTCAATATTATCTTTTTATGTTGTCAAAGGCTAAGGAACTTGTGTGCATTTTTCAATGTTTTTTTGGGGAATATGTTGCTGTATAGGACAGCATCACCTTCCGCCAAATTGGTTGAACAATGAACACCAGTTCATACATTAGTTTAAATAGAAGTTTAAGAATTTTGACATGAGATTTCAGATTTATATTTGTATTGATGTAATCTATTTTCAAACTTGTACTGACCTTGTTACTCTAAAGAGATTTGAATTGGTATATCGGTATCTATAAGCTGTTATCCCAGGTTTTCTATAGTCCAGCCCATATCCAAAAGAATATTCAGTTTAAAATGGATGGATGTAATCTGTGACTCACTGTATCTTGAAACATTATTGATAAAAATCAATTATGTTCCGGGGTGACATAGCGTTTGGGATTGTATTTCTCTTTGAAATATTTGGCGATGAAATGTGACAGAGTAGAGAAGTATTTGGTGTATATTGAAACATCGTAATCATATGGAATCATGACTTTGCTCTTACTTGGTGTGATCTACAATGTAATATCCAGTTCAGAAATATGTGGAAAGATATGAAAGTCTAATTAAGTTACTATCTTTGTTCTGAGGTGATTGAATATTCATTATTTTCAAAATCTTACTAATTGAGAAGATAATGATGGTCAATGACTTCACATGGATTATTATATTTTGGAACCTCCATGGCAGGAAAATTGTGAAATTATTTGACATTGATTTGCCGCCCTCTAAGTCATTGATCTTTCAAGTTTACTATGGCTGCCGCCTTAATCTGAGAATTTATAATAATAAATTGATTTAACATAGTATAAGAACCTATTATTTATAGTTGGTGTTTCCTTGAAATTGAAATTGACATGCTTGCCGCCATGTATGTGCATGTATAAAATGTTGACACATTATTGAATATACATTCACAAACATGGAAACGTATTTTAAAATGTTGATGATAACTGATCTAATAAATTCTTTGTTATATTTTTTTATGGTTGTTCAGGGGGTCAGTGAGGGGAGAAATTTTACTCATGTAAATTCAATACTGTACCGGAGCAGAGATGGTGTCATTGATCAGTCAGTGAATCGATGCAATCAAATTTGGACACTGGAAGTTTGGATGTCAAGTTATCAATGAAAGGAATTTAAGTTAATGAAAAATTAAAGGTTTTGTCAACTTCTTCAAAATTTTGGACCATTACATATAGGATAATTTTAGGATTAGGTATTATTTAGAATTATAAATATTGTACATTATAAAGAAAGTAAACATTTGATTTTGAATTTTATCACTCGTTCGTTGAATATTTCTTCATTACTCTACTAAAGAATGATTGCAAATATTTAAAAATCCTATAATTACTAAAGCCCTGTAGATCAAATTTGACCCTTCGAACCATGTAAGTGGACTGAAACTTTTTAAGGAATATATTCCCCATAAATTCTTCTAGGAAATCGTTTAAAAATTAGGCTTTAGAACTCCAGTCAGAAAGTTGACAATTTACACTTTTGATCGCCACTATCCAATCAAAGTCCATAAAATTGTGACATACAATTCGTACGATTAGCTCGCTTACAACTACAATAGTCAATTTATTGCTAACAGATTACTACAATATTCAATTTATTGCTAACAGATTTTGACATGACTAATCACAATTTGCTCGGAAAAGTTTTAATTGAAATATTGATACAATTATAATGTTCTACAATTTCTAGTCCGGTATAATACATTCTTCTGAACAACTGTTTCATCACCTGTTGTAGATAAGCCAGTTGGGATAGGAAACATTTCAGATGCCTCAATTCAAGGGCGATAATTATCAAACCGGCTGAATATTTAAAAATAATTTGTCTGAAAGTCATTGGTGCCATAGCCTAGTGGCAATTACTTTCAGTCAAATCATTTTCAAAATATTCAGCAGGACTAAAGCATATGGTAAATAGCGTCTGTTAAATATATGCTGGAATGGGCTAACAAGTGTGTATTGGCATGATTAACATCTCTGGTGATGAAAAACAGAAACCGCAGAGGTCTGAGATAATTCAGAACAAACAAGATAAAGTGCAAGAACACTAATCATATAAGTAGAACGCTTGAGTTAGGCTATGATGTCATGATCAGCGAAGTGAAGGTCGCATCTCAAGTTCATTGGGAAAACAGCAGTTTGCTGAGGGAAAGTGTAACGTTCCAGGTATAATGAAAGCAAGATGAGTGTTAAGATAATGGAATGATCATATTGGAACCGCTGAAATTCTTGAGATGTTTCCTTAATTTATTGAGGCTTAAAATAGTTGAAAAATGCTCCATTTGACTGCCAAGTGGAACCAACAAACTCATTTTTTTTATGAAGAGCTAAAATTTTTACCGCTTATTATCAGAATGGACCTTTCCATTTTTAGCTATGCCCCACCCATCACTAGCTAAGCTCCACCCACACCTCACCGTGTTGGGATTGATCGATCCCAGAATGCTCTAGCGATCAATTTCCTGAAAACTATACAGGGAAGCTGCTGAATATTTTGTAACTAATTTGACTGGGCGCTGTTGCTGCCTATGGCAGCAACAGCGCCCAGTCAAATTAGTTTCAAAATATTCAACAGAATATTTATTAAATAGTAAAAGCAAACAATTTGTACAACAACGCATAGACCATCTTCAAATATGCGTTCGTGACGTACTTATCGACGTCATTCATGATGTCATTCATTATGATGTCATTTGACACATCACGCAGTTCATTATGACATCATATGATGGGTGGGTACTCTAGAAAGGTGAATTGTAACATTGGTCATCTATATTCAGTGTTTTAGACGATCATGGTAGTGGTGGTGGCGGTGGCGGTGGCGGTGGCGGTGGCGGTGGCGGTGCTGATGGTGGTGGTTGTGGTGCTGATGGTGGTGATGATGATGATGATGAAGATGATGATGATCTTCTGAGTTCTTTATGAACTCCCTGACAATCAATTTCCAGAAAACTATACAAGTAAGCTGTTGAAGATTTTGAAACTAATTTGACTGGGTGCTGTTGCTTCTCCAACAAATCTTCAACAGCATGTTTATTAAATATAAACATACAATTCGTACAACAATGCTTAGTCCATCATCAATGGACCTGTCCACTTTATCCACCCATCATATGACATCATAATCAACTACCTGAGGTGTAGAATGACATTATAATTAATGACGTCATTATGACATCATGAATGATGTAGATAAGTATGTCATGAATGCATATTTGAAGACAGACTATGCATTGTTGTATGCATTGTATATATTTGACGTTTAATAAATCGTCTGTTGAATATTTTGCAACTAATTGCAACCATAGGTAGCAACAGCACCCAGTCAAATTAGTTTCAAAATATTCAACAATTTAACTGTATAGTTTTCAGGAAATTGATAGTCAGGGCATTCGGGGATCGATCAATCCCAACATGGTGAGGTGTGGGTGTACCTTAGATAGTGATGGGCGGGCAAAGCTAAAACTGGAAAGGTCCATTAAGCGTTCGTGATAAACTTATCTACGTCCATTGTGAAGAGGTTTGTGTTAGGTAAGTGGCATGGTTTCAATATGAGGGTGGCAGTACTGTAATTGCAACAGTTCAAACCATTTTATTAACTCATGCGCATACTGTTTATTATACAGAGTATATACTGAGTCAGTTGCTACAGAGGCAAGTTTGAAAAGTATTTTTTTCAATCTGCCTGTAAATGGACATTCTGTGAGGAGGGACTTCCCTTGGAAATGTTGATCGAGAGAACATTCATTTGACTCGTTAATCGTCAAATTTTGAGCCAGTCGTTCCAGTGGTGAAATTTCAAAAATAGTCTTCTATTGGCCTGCAAATGGATATTCTTCAAGACCACTGCAGAGGCCGGTTTTGCCCGGCTTAACCATTAAAGGGTTAATCTTTTCAACCCTGCGATTTAACTCTTAATTCTCAAATTTGTTTTCAACTTTCTTATAGAAAATGTCCATATGCAGACAATAATTATTTTTTTAAATTTCCGACTGAAATGACTGATCTGTTATCAAGCAAGTCACTCAAGAGGTAAATTTTCAAAAACAGTTTTCTCTTGATCGATAAATATACATTTCTCAAGACCGCTGCAGAAGCATCATCCTATTGCACAGTCCCTTCCACTATGCTCACGTATTGAGTACCTTGCTCAAAGACTTTTGATATCTGCTCTAAGCTAAAGAATCGTCGTAAATTAAATATAAATGAGCTGTGGGTTACAGACAATGAAATTGCTCGATAAGAAATAAACGAAACCTGATTGGCGGAGAACAGCCCACCACTCGTAATGTTACCTCACATAGCAAGAGATCAAAGGTTTGCAAGTACAGCCACATACAGCAGACCAACGAGAGTGGGTGTATGCTAGTACGACGCTGCAAAAGATGGGTCGGTTCAGCTTTCCTGATAAATGCTTAAAATTACCTTGTAATCCGGCCCAATAGCTTCCTTGCATTCCTCGCACGTGTGAGCGTATTGTTCCTGATAGCATGGGATACAAAATGGATGCTCCTCTTTGACGATGTAGCGGCACGCGACCAGTTGCTTATCACAATGCCAACAACATAGGTGCTCCTTATGGAAATTCTGCTCCATTGCTTTTGTGTATTCTCCCGAAAAGATCAACTGAAAAACGAGGAAAAATTTCAGATATTTTACCCGTAAATGGTCACTATTTGTCAAGAAAATTATAATTATTTTTGCTTATTGAATGTTGATTTGCAGGCCTATTTAAGACCATTTTTTTAAATTTACCACTGGAATGACTGGCTCATATATCGGATCAGTCATTCCATTTGTAATCTTTCAAAAAATAGTCTTCTCTTGACCTGGTAAATGGACATTATCAAAACCACTGCAGATGCTGTTTTGGCCCACTCACCAGTGAGAAGTTAGAAAAATAATTTTTTTTGTGGATAAGGTAAATGTTTGATTTAGCAAGGTTTCTAATAACGTGAGAGAAACAAGAGGCCCAAGGGCCTGTGGCGCTCACCTGGACCATTAGCATTTGAACCATTTGCATTTAAATAGATATGATGGATAATTTTCGGAAAATCCAAGATGGCCACCCACAATATTTACCAATCAAAATTCTGACTAGAAATTCTAGTCTACCTTGATAAGTTCACTCTGGCCAAATTTGTTTGAAAGATGTCAAGCAACTAAGGAGAAGCAGTGTTTTGACAATTTGTGGTAAATTTTTCATAAAATCTAAGATTTTCATGCAAAAAATTCATGAATTCAAATTCTGAATAGAAGTACTAAAGCCTATCAATACTACAATAGAATCCTTTCAGTCCAATTTGGTTGAAATCTGTCAAAATGGTAAGGAGAAGTAGAGATTTGACAATTTGCGGTAAATTTTCAATAAAATCTAGGATTTTCACCTAAAATATTTACGCAACAAAATTCTGAATGGAAGTTCTAGAGCCTATGACAATAGGATTATTTCATTCCAATTTGGTTCAAATTGGTCAAAATGGTAAGGAGAAGAAGCAATTTGACAATTTCCGGTAAATTTATAATAAAATCTAAGTTTTTCAGCCAAAATATTGACGAATCAAAATTCTGAATGCAATTTCTATAACTTATGATGGTAGGATCCTTTCAGCCAAATTTGGTTGAAATCGGTCAAACGGGTAAGGAGAAGAAGCAATTTGACAATTTCCGGTAAATTTTTAATAAAATCTAGGATTTTCATTCAAAATATTTACGCAACAAAATTCTGAATGGACGTTCTAGAGCCTATGACCATAGGATTCTTTTAGCCCAATTTTTTGAAATCGGTCAAAATTCTAAGGAGAACAAGTAATTTGACAATTTCCGGTAAATTTTCAATAAAATCTAAGTTTTTCACCCAAAATATTTACGAATCAAAATTCTGAATGCAAGTTCTATAACCTATGACCATAGAATCCTTTCAGCTAAATTTCATTGAAATTGGTCAAACGGGTAAGGAGCAGAAGCAATTTAACAATTTCCGGTAAATCTTTAATAAAATCTAGGATTTTCATTCAAAATATTTACGCAACAAAATTCTGAATGGAAGTTCTAGAGCCTATGACCATAGGATTCTTTCAGCCCAATTTGGTTGAAATCGTTCAAAATTCTAAGGAGAAGAAGTAATTTGACAATTTCCGGTAAATTTTTAATAAAATCTAGGATTTTGACCTAAAATATTTACGCAACAAAATTCTGAATGCAAGTTCTATAACCTATGACCAAATGACACGGATGATGTTGCCGTCTTCAACAGCACCATCTTCCACCAAATTTGTTGAAAAATGTACACCAGTTCTTCTTTTAATTTATTTTGAAAATTTAAAATTCTGATATCAGTGTGGTAAGTGTTAAAGCTTGAAAGCCAGCGATGGTGGCTTACAATCAAATTAAGTCCAAAATTTTCAATAGAACATTTCTGACATCATGTTCAAAATTGTACCAAAAAACATATTCTTGTTTTTGTTTTAGAGACAATTGTTAACTTATTTATGAGCTGTACTGTAGCTTTTGGGGTCCAATGATGGTGGTTTTACAACAGTTTGACACCAAAACAGGTGTCCGCTATAGACACGTTTAACACAATAGCGCACACATGCAATTTCTATTTTTATCAACCATGATATTGATCATTGACCGAAGGCCCCCAAACCTAATCAAATCCTCGGACGCTAGAAGGTCATTTCCACAAAAATCTTTCATAAGATTTGCACGACATCGCCTTAGGAGATATATTTTAGACATTGACACTAATACCCAAAACAACATCTTTTCAATAAGAATCCGAGAGAATACCGATAGTCCAAGACTGTAAAATAGCATGCAAGTCTGTGACCGATTCTGGTACAATTGAATCTGTTCAAGAAACTATAATTGTGGTCCGATAATGGTGGTCCTTTTACACAGGTGAATGTAAAGAACCACCATCTTGTAAATGCTAAATTCTGACCTCTGACCTCTAGTAATTAACCCTTTAAACCCTCGCTTTGTTCAAGAAAATTTCCATTTTCTCATAGAAACTGTCCATTTGCAGACCAAGAAGAGATACCTTTGAAAATTTACCACTGGAATGACTGGCTCGGTTATCGAGCTAGTCATTCCAGTGGTAAATTTTCAAAAATAATCTTCTCTTGGTCTGCATATGTACAGTTCACAAAAGCCCTTCAGCAGCTGTTTTTGATTGTTAAAGGTTTAATAGTCAAACTTTATCAAGAAAATTACAATATTTGATAACTGAATGTTCATTCCAAGTTTGCATGCCAAGATAAGACTTTTTTTTTGGAGAATTTATCACTTGAATGACTGGTTCAGTTAATATCAAGTTTTCAGTAAATTTTCTAAAATAGTCTTTAATGGCCTGCAAATGCGCATTACTCAAGACTTGATTGTAGAAGGTGGTGTTGGCTGGCCTGACAAGCATGAACGATTAAAACAGGTTTGGTTTCAGTCTCTATTTGTGTCTCTAAGTTCCTTATCCAATTTCATTATATCACTACAAAAGTTATACACCATAGTTAAAATTTTGCGAATTATTTTGGAAACAATTTGACTAAAAATGCAAATGCATCAATGACTTTCAGTCAAATTCTTTTCCAAATGTTCCTGATCAGGAGGCCAAATTTAGCTCAGTTATATGTAACAAGAATTCTGGGTATTAAGCCGGTGTAGATAAATCGAGACACGCCAGCTGGAGAAACTAGGGTGTGGGCTGGGTAAATCTTGTCCTTGACATTCTGAGAATAAGGATTCTATTCAGGAAATTGTACCATATTACAGGGAAGTCATCTTAGAGAATCAAATCTATAAATTAAATCAATGAACATAACGCAAATTGACCAGTCTGTTCCTAACACTTTATTCCTTAATCCGGGCAAAAAATGGTTTCTGCAGAGGTATTGAGAAATATCCGTTTGCGGACAAAGAGAAGACTATTTTTGAAAATTTACCACTGGAATGACTGGCTCTGTAACTGAGCCAGTCATTCCAGTGATAAATTTTCAAAAATAATCTTCTCTTGGTCTGCAAATGGATATTTACTATGAAAAAATTGTAATGTTCTTTAGGGAATTTGAGGGTTAATACTCATGGTTGGTCTGGACTTATTATCATCAGGCCTGATCTAATACGCTTTATTCAGGCGACTGGTGGACTCTGAGGTAAATCTTTCTGCCAAAATGGCAAATGTCATTACGTTCTATCCAGGATAACGCAATTAATCAACGATTTCAACGCTAACATGAAGGTCCTGATAACATTATTTTCTTGATACAAGTTGGAAAAAGAAAATCAGATAAATGTTTTGAAAAAGATGTGACTGACTTAGGCAGCAACAACTTTCAGTCAAACTTATTCAAAGTATTCAACACGATTAGAAATATGTAAAATTCAATTTGCGTAACAAAACTTTCAATACATGAATGAGAATAACCTGTATTTTCCATAAAAGTTATTGCTCTAGTTTCAACTCTATACATTTGTGATATAATCGAGGAATCTAGTTTTTGTTATGCCCCGCTCATCTCTAGTTAAGCTCCATTCACTTTTTTTATTTACTTCCCTGCAGGGTTTTAGAAGGGTGGCCCACACTTAAATTTCAAAATCAATATTCCTCCCTTATACATAAACGGATATTGATAAAACTAGACAATTATATTCTATTGGTGTTACTCTTTACATCAGTATGGAGCCCAACTTTCTATTCAAGTGCCATGTTGGGTTTAAGAAGGATGACCAACCCTTATTTTAAAATCCCCACTCTTCCATTTTGGTCTCATCTACCCTTACTATCCCATAATATTAACCACCTCATCCAATATTTTGATTTTAAATCTATATAGGAAAACTAGCTCTTAAAACTCTTGAAAAATCATTTGCAATGAAGATATGCTAAGCAACATCTTTCAGTCAAATTAATTTTAAAAAGATCTAAATATAATTTGTACATCGTATAAAATTTCTTGCATCAGGCCTATAGCTTTGAATGTCCCAAGCAATGCATGTTAGATCAATTCAGCTGGAAACGTTAGTGCCAATGTATAATTTTGCATTGATTTTTTTGTCAGAAGGGACCATTACAGATCGAGTGACGCCTGTTGGAGGTCAGCAACTGATCGAAATGCTCCAATTTATCAAATCCCGAGAGCGCTTTCATTTGTGGGTTCAAAGTCATCCATTTACAACCAATACACAGACATATTGGATGTATATTTTTGGAGCCATTACAATTCACTATCTGATGGGTCATTTAGCATTTCATGGCAATCTATTAATCTGAATCTGCGTCAGCATGTGCGTACTGACCTAACTAGGCCAAATTTAGTCATGCTACTCGCTCAGAATTGGATCATCACTTAATTTGATTACTGTTAATGGTATGCAAGATGAGGGCTTTAAGGAAGTTCAAATAGGTCATTAGGAAGTCCATGTTTCCTGAGTGGATATTGCTCTGATGGAATGTTCTCTGGCTATTGAGCTAGGCAGTGTCTGTACGTGCGTGTGTGCATGCATGTGAGTGGTGAGTTTGTGTGTGCATGCGTGAGTGTGTGTGCACGTGCATACATCCATGCAAGTGAGTGCATGTGTGCATGCGTGCATGTGCATGTGATGATGGACTACGCGTTGTTGTACGAATTGTATGTCTTTACTATTTAATAAACAATTTGTTGAATATTTTAAAACTAATTTGACTGAGTGCGCGTACTGTGAATATTAGGTAGTCACAGCACCCAGCCAAATTAGTTTCAAAATATTCAATAGCTTGCTTGTATAGTTTTCTGGGAATTGAGATTCAGAGTGCAGGGATCAATCGATCCCAACACAGACAAAGCATGAGTGGAGCTTAGCTAGTGATGGGTAGGGCATAGCTAAAACTGGATTTCTCCATTCTGCTCCACATACATTAATTGCCTGCTGAATTTCTGCAGACTACATTTTCAATGGGTTTTTAACTCTGGATATTCTGAATATTTTGAAAACAATTTGACTGAAAATTGTTGGTGGCTAAGCCACCAACAACTTTCAGTCAAATTGTTTTCAAAATATTCAGCAGGTCCAGAGGTATTGCTCATTGAAATTATTGTTTGGTGGCTTACAGCTCCTATCCTGACTCTTCTCTGTTGAAAACCTGAAGTCACCAAACACTCCATTTGATACTCATGCTTTTGACATCAATGATACAGTATATCATACAAAATACAGTCATATCTATTTGTAAAAGTTACCATATTTGGTCATTAGAAAGTGGTCAGTAAGGACATGTGGTCACTTATAGACAGGTTGACGATACAGCTCATTCTAAGCCCCACCACAACATCAAATTGACAATGAAATCTTCAGACTGTCAAGTTGCTTTTCTGGACACCTAGTCCAGATTTCACCAATAAATTACATTACCGTCGACCGTTACCCCAAGCCCACAGACACTCATGGATATCTACATTATGAAACCCCCTCCCCACCTGGCCTCCTGCAAAGACCCCAGCCCATATGGGCAGTTTCTCAGACTCAGAAGAATATGCTCCTCAGATGAGGACTACAAAAAACAGTCGAGCCTTGCAAAGCCATCAGAGGTTAGGGTACAACTCCCACCCCCCCCCCCCCCCCCCCAATATCCTACTAAAGGCAAGACAGGCAGCCCACTCCAAGGACCACCAGCTTCTCATGAACACATCCACCCCCACCCAACCTCCAACCCCGCCCAAGCCCCATACCTCCAATAAACTCCAGAGACAAACATTTGTCTGTGAATTCAACCACATAGGATTGATGCTAAAGGATACTATCTCCAAATTTTGGCCGATCCCGCAAGGCACAGAACAATACAGAACAGCATTTCCAGAGAAACAACTTTTTGGTTTTAAAAAGAACAAACCCATAAAAGACACAATAGTCAGAGCTAAACTCACAGATCCGGATTACAAAACACAAATCCACAGTAATCCCCTACTCCCTTGTGAAACCAAGAACTGCAGTATTTGCAAGAATATGGATATATCAAGATTCTTCAAGAGTAAACGCACAGGCCTCTCCTACAGAACCAATATCATAGGCTATTGGCAAACTCGCAAGTTAGTCTATTTACTCAGTTGCAGAGTTTGTGGCAGACAGTAGGTAGGAGACATTGAGAGCCAGGAGCATGTACGCTCCATCACGAACGTAAACAAACAGGGGAGATATGACACACAGGTATCCTGTCATTTCAACAGATCCCAGAACCACAGAAATGACATGCAGTATAGAATAATTCAAGTCCTATCATCAGATCCAACAGACCCAAACTCACCCATTTGGAGGAGGCAAAAAGAATGGCACTGGATCCACCAACTCCACACAATGGAGCCGGTAGGTATTACAATAGTCGTGTAGGCAACTGCCCTTCCAATACCTCACACACCACTTGAGGTGTTCCACGCTGTTATTACTGTCCACTTTCTGCAGCGTTTTCTTGCACACCTTTTCGCGAGCATATATATATATATATATATATATATATATATATATATATATATATATATATATAACCTATTTGGCTCACTTTCTACGTACGCGATGACCGATTTTTTAAAGTCTATGAGTGCTTTTCCAGGTACGCGATAAAGTGTGCAAGGAAAAAAAATTGGTCATTGCTAAGCTAAGCCACCAACACTTTTCCATCAGTGTTTTCGAAATATTCAGCAAATATTCAGCAAGTCAGGAGTTTTTGCTCATTGAAATTATTTTCAAGTGGCTTGCAGTTAAGCTCATTTCTGAAATCCAATGATGTTATTTAAAGGCAATCATATATGGAAGAAATGCTGGAAATACTTTTGCTGCATTTTATAAAATTTTGAAATTTTCAAAATACTCGTTCTTTCATTATTATTCAACCCTTTAATGGCCAAGCCCACCAAAACCGCCCTCAGCACTTGTCTTGAGAAATTTTTATTTGCAGTTCAAATATTAAGTTTCAATTTTCCAGACAAATTTTGCCCATTAAAAGATTAAGATTTGTGTCAAGTTGGAACAGACGAAAAATGTATGCTTGGCCCTTTAATGGTCAAGATTGGTCAAGAAAATCAAAATTTGTGTTTGAAGAATGTCCATCTGCAGGTAGAAATTTTTTTTTTAAATTTATCACTGAAATTGCTGGCTCGAATGTCATTACATTGTCAAATTTTTAGAGCAGATCTTCCCTTGACCTGTAAATGGACATTTTCTCAGAATGGACCACAGCAAAGACATTTTGGCCAGTTTAAGTGGCCAAACCTTCATTAGCACTCTGATGTCAAAATTTAAAAATTTAAAATTAATTTAAAAGATGAACTGGTGTTCATTTTCCAACAAATTTGGTGGAAGCTGTTGCTGTCATAGACAGCAACATCGTCCACCAAAATTGTTGAAAAATATACACCAGTTTCTTTGCTATTGACGCAGTAAAAGATAGAATATTGACATCAGAGTGGTATGGGTTAAATGTTTAAAGATGAATTCACATCTCTTAGGACAAACTTTGGAGCAAAAATAAAAATAAAGTAAATATTATTTATCTGTATTTTCTGGTGTGAATTCTTTGATAGATAGATATTGCATGAAATCTGAAGTATTGAAAGAGTGTTTTAATAACAGGCGAGGGATGTGGAAAGAAAATGGCTGATTTGGAGAACATGATTTAAATAGGCTTTCGTCCGATCCATAAATAGATTTTGGAAATACTCAGTATTTTGTTTGCAATATAACAAATCTTGGTGTATTATGCTAATGTTTATGCAGAAATATTGGCCATGTATATAACCTAGATTTGTTATTATTTGTTGTTTTTCTGGAACAAGAGTGTACGTACATGGTTTTTAGTATAGGACATTATTACCCTTGCTCCGTAATCAGAAGTGTGTGTGCGTGCGTGCATGCGTGCGTGCGCATGTCCGTGTCTGGGGATGTATCTAAAAAACTACTGATACGATTTGTCTCAAATTTAACACACCAAAGGAACTTGCATTGCAATAACATTTACAGACGTTGGCCATGATCTGCCTAAGATAACCAAGCCAGTCATTCCACTGGTAAATTTTCAAAAATAGTTTTCTTCTGGCCTCCAAATGGACATTCAATATATTAATTAAGCAAATATTTAAATTTTCTTGACTAAATTTGACCATTAAATGGTTAATCAGTAAAGACATACAATTCATACAATAATGCTTAGTTCATCATCAATTAACCCTCTAACCCTCAAATTTCTTCAAGAAAATTTCAATTTTCTCATAGAAAATGTCAATTTCCAGACCAAGAGAAGAGTATTTTTTTTAAATTTTACCACTGGAATGACTGGCTTGATAACCAAGCGTCATTCCAGTGGTAAATTTTCAAAAATACTCTTCTCTTGATGTGGAAATTGACATTTCTCAAGACCACTGCAGAAGTTGTTTTTGGCTGATATGAGTGTTTAAAGGGTTACGCGTTCGTGACAAACTTATCTACGTCATTTATGATGTAATTGTGTATGACATCATTCTACCCTAGTTGATTATGATGTCATATGATTGATGGATAACCTGGAGTCCTCCATTATAGGGTTAAAATGCCTGTTGACCTGAAATATGGATGAGCATTATTTAGACACACGAGAATTAAGCAATATTGTGAATAAACTGTACCCACTACCCAGTAATGAGTGAAGTTAGACATAGAATGAATAATTGACTGTCTATCTGAATTGATCAGTTGATCAGGCAATTAATCACCCAGCAAGCAGGGCCATGCGTACTGACAGTTGGTGGCCAACAAAAATATAATAAACAAGGCCGCCGCTCAATTGCATCATCCATTGCTATTAACCTGTTAACCCTCAAATTTGTTCAAGAAAGTTTAAATTTTCTTTAAAAAATTTCCATTTGCAGACCAAGAAATTATTTTTTTACTTTAACACTGGAATGACTGGCTCGTATATTGAGCAGGGTCAGTCAAGTTGTAAATTTAAAAAAATTATCTTTTCCTAGTTCACATCAAATGAGTATTTTTCAAGACCCGCTGCAGAAGCCGCTTTAGACCAGCTTGAGTGGTAAAGGGTGACGTTCCTTTATATTCTGATTGTCGCTGCTTATTTTGCACAACATGCTAAAAGATATTACAAGCATCAACCGCAACAGCTTCCAGCTTTACCATTCTCAAAATAAACACCTGTCACATTCCCAAGGGATTTGGTAAAATTTACTGTTAAGAAGATTTAACACAACGAGACTCTCTAACAAAGAGCCTATTGTACTCCATTCTTCACCCTATTTGAAAATTAAATTTATTTAAAATAAGGGAGGCAACTCTTTCAGAAAAGTGTAAAAACAATCAAGGGGAACAACCCTGTTGTAAAAAATTGTGATGAGGTAGATAGCCCATCCACAAATCCCTAAAAATTATGAAAGGAACCATTGGAAAATGATGCTCCGGTTATCACACTGAAATACTAGGGCTAGCAGAATGAGAGTTGTACTTGGACAATCTGTACAATATTTTGCATATATGAGGATGATATGAGAACTATTCTCACAGGTTCATCTCATTATAGGGCATATTGTCAGAAAACACCAAAGATCCATCATTAAGGTCCACTGAGAAATAATTTGAAGAAAGGAACCCTAAGGAAAGACAACTATGCGAAGAACAATGAAGAATGAGCTAAATGGAAACAAAATCAGGCTCGAGTGCAGTGGAAATGTTGATCATAGACAGTCTTCCTTGCAAGTGATCTGAATTCTGATATTATGAAAAGCAGTGGGTTAAGATAGTAATCCACTGTATGTTGTCAGGATGTTATTCTCAAACGTTGCTTACAGCTAGAGACGGCAAGCAAACTTGGGTCAGTCTTTGATTGTCATATAGATGGATGGACAGATAGATATATGAAGACGGCCTCATTCTAGAACCTCCGTATATATGGATTGATTGCAAGAGAAACATGCTTAATCCTTCACCGCTGAATTCCCCATATCTCATTTTCAAGGGAACTCTATAAGAAAACCATTGAATAGTTTGAAATTAATTTGCCCGGAAGCCAGCAAGTCTTTCAGGCAAATTAATTTCAAAATATTCAACAGAATAAGTTTAATATGGTAAAGAATTTACTTTTTTTAGTGATTTATTGGTGAAAGGGCTAACAGGCCTCAGGTGGACCAAATGTAATAATTGCTTCAATTATTGGAATCATGTCAAACACCACTATAATCACATTCCACAGCTCCTACCAGTACAATTCCTCAAAAATTCTTCTAACACGATTCTCCAATGAGATCCACATTCAACTGATCATTCCATGAGCTTATTATGTCACCCTTGCATTTCATCAAAAATTAATGCAAACAACAAAATCATCCCTTGACAGTAACAAAAGGGAACAGAAGTAATTTGCCACATAAATTTCACTTATTCTCATAAATTCCTTTCAAATACAGGCATAAAATCTTCCAACCGAGCGTCCTTAGCCAGTCTGAGAGTCATAAATATGTCCCAAGTACAGTCATTTCCATGTCGCTTCAGAGAAATGAGAAAAACTGAACGGATTACCCGAACAAAGATCCCTAGCTACGGCAATGATGGATTCATCTTCCAGCCGAAATCGTCCTGAGAAAATAGATCTTCATGCGAAATCCTTTAAACTCGTCCCAGAAAAGCCATTGTGTAAGGTAACAGATTCACAAACTCTGATAGCGGACAAGCCCGGTTGGATTCTCTACAGCAAGCATATTTTACTGAAATCTAATTATAGAGAAGATATGTCTTTTGCTATCGCGCTAACAAGCTTTTAGCTTCCAATGGACGTTCTCTTTGGAAACAAATTCAAAACCACATAATGTCAGATGTCTATGAAGTAAAGTTACAGCTACAGGGTTCAGACTCGTTTCACATTACAAAATGTTGGAATCCAGTTTCAACTACCACGACCATCTAGAGCTAAGCTCCACCCACACTGTGCCCATGTTGGGCTCGATCGATTCCTGCACTCTGAATCTCAATTTCCAGAAAACTATACAGGTAAGCTGTTGAATATTTTGAAACCGATTTGACTGGGTGCTGTTGCTGCCTATCAACAGCATGTTTATTAAACAGTAAAGACATACAATTCATATACAACAACGCCTAGCCTGTCATCAATCAATCATTTAACTCTTTAACACTTAAATTTTCTCATAGAAAATGTCCATTTGCAGACCAACAGAAGAGTATTTTTGAAAATTTAACACTGGAATGACTGGCTCGGTTATCGAGCCAGTCATTCCAGTGGTATATTTTCAAAAATACTCTTCTCTTGGTCTGCAAATGGACATTTCTCAATACCACTGTAGAGGCCATTTTTGGCCGATATGAGCGTTAAAGGGTTAATATTCATACCAGCCAAAACTGGCCTCTGCAATGGTCTTGAGGAATGTCCAATTACACGCCAAGAGAATACAATTTTTTTTAATTTATCACTGGAATGACTGGCTTAGTAACCAAGCCAGTTATTCCAACAATAAATTTTCAAAAAATTGTATTCTCTTGACCTGTAAATGGACATTCAATAAGAAATTTTTTTTATTTTCTTGACCAAATTTGACCATTAAACTGTTAAGCGTTCGTGACGAACCTATTAACATCACTCATAACGTAATTGATTATGACGCCATCCTACACATCACGTAGTTGATTATGACCTCATATGATCGATGTATAAACTGGAAAGGTTCATTCCATGACTTTTAAGTGACCTTCCATACCCAGAATTCCACAAACATTATATGATGCTGTCAGGCATATACGTTTTCTCACAATAATTCTTTGCAATAGACTTTCGTTGATGTAAGCTATATCAATTTTAAACATGAAGGATAAACTACGAAAGAAAAAACAATTCTAATTTAATTATTATTATGTTGACCAGTTTGAAAACTAATTCAACTTGGAGCTGGTGCTGCCTATGGCAATAACAGCTTCCACTCAAATTAGTTTCAAAATTCTCGACATAATTGTCTAATGGAACTTCAAATAAGGGCCAATTGTGCTTCAAAGAATTATGAGAAAACATGTTGATTTTCTAGGTCTTATTTATTTTATATTTTCAGATTACAGATTTGCTGAAATGCTTGTCTCCGTTATTGAGTCAGTTATTCCAGTTGTAAATTTTCGAAATTTGTTTTTTTTGCAGCTGCAAATGAACATTCCTAAAGACCATCACAAAGGCCAGTCTTTCCCATCGTGACTTTTCAAGAACTAAGATGACCCACTACAGCCAAGCTGCACATTGCAGAACTGCCAAAAATAAATTCTTAATATAACTAAAAGCTCTCGGAGGATTATTTTCTCAAAACATTGCATCGATATTCAGTTTTCCAGTATGACAGCCATGGCACAAAAGAGATATCATTGTGATTGCCAAGAGCTAATGGCCATTCATCATTTAACCCGTTAACACTGGTTGGGTGAAACGGTTTTTGCAGTCGTCTTGAGAAATGACCATTTGGAGACTAAAAGAGAAGACTATCTTAGAAAATGTTCTACTGGAATGACTGAGTCAATAATCGAGACATTCAGTTATAAATTAAAATAAATTGTCATCTTTTGGTCTGCAAATAGACATTTTCTACGAGAAAATCTTAATATTCTTGAACAAATAATTTCAATTTTCTCATAGAAAATGTCCATTTGCAAACCAAGAGAAGACTATTTTTGAAAATTTACCACTGGAATGACTGGCTCTGTTATCTCTTGGTATGCAAATGGCCATTCCCCGAGACAATTGCAGAAGCCGTTTTTGGCTGATATGAGTGTTAAAGGGTTAAAATGGCAAATTTATGGTAATTATCATCAGACACAAACCTCCTAAACAACAAATCATTGACAGACATATCATCTCTGTTCATACATCAGATTAATAAATAACATCCCTCCGTCTATCGAACATTCTTCACTATTTTTGGCAGAGGTTCCGTCTGTCTAGTGCAGGCAAATTCATCAGACCGAACGCTTAATGAAACAATATGTCCAGATATTCATAGGATTGAATGAGCAGCAGATCAAAAGCTTAAGACAAATGAAGGGAATTTTGGAACCATGCACTGAATGTGAAATTAAAAGAGCTACTTTTAACCCGTGTTGTATAAACAGCGCCTCAAATCCCTCAAAATGCTAGTTATATACCAATTAACTCTTTGTCAATTTGCCGATCAAGAGACTATTTATGAAAATTTACTACTGGAATGATTGGCTCGATAACCGAGCCAGTCATTCCAGTGGTACATTTTCAAAAATACTCTTCTCTTGGTCTGCAAATAGAGATTTCTCAAGAGCACAGCAGAAGCCATTTTTGTCTGATATGAGTGTTGAAGGGTTAAATCCAAAATGTGCAACAAGCCATTTCTTACATTGTGTTCAAAATTCTACTAACAGGTTTCTGTTTTTGCTTTGGAAACACTACCTTATTTATTAGCTGTGCTGTATCTCTTACCGCATAGTGCCTGACTTTTTACTGATTACATGCACCAAGAAAGATAACTCTTGCTCAATGATAATAGCCATCCATACATTAGCAAAAAAATCTATTTCTTCAAACCAAGTTTCAGAAAGCAAACTTCATGGCAATTTATTTTGATATCTGCTCAATATTTCAAAAGCAGTCCGTTTAAAAGTATTTTATATCATTAAATGAGTTGTGTTTTTCCTCAAAATAATGAGATTTAATTTTAACTAGAACAGTGTTTAAAAGTTTTATTCTTGGGATACACACTTAGTAAAAATTGTTTTCGTGTTTCAAAGCTTCACGCAACAAGAGGCCCAAAGGCCTGTAATGCTCACCTAGACCAGTAGCTTTTGAACCAATTGCATTTAAATAGACATGATGGATAATTTCTGGCAAATCCAAGATGGCTGCCTAAAGAACTGACCAATCAAAATTGTCATTTGATATGTTGAAGCCTACCATGGACAGGATCGTTCTGCTCAAGTTTCGTTGAAATCGGGATATTTATTAAATGTGTCGATGCTACAAGCCACCGGACTATAATTTCAATGAGCAAGAACTTTCGACTTGCTGAGTATTTTTAAAACAATTTTCCTGAAAGTTGTTGGTGGCATTCACCATGTCCAGAGACCCTTGGAATGTCATTTGCAAAAGAATCAGCAGTCAGACAGTTAAGGAGTAGGGTTTAAAGGCTCCAGCAAATCGTCAGAAAATCCAAGATGGTCGTAAAAAAGAACCCTGACCAAACAAAATTCTGGATAAAACTTCTAGAGTCATCTCCATAGGATCATTCCAATCAAACTTGCTTAAAATCCACCAAGTGGTTATGGAGATGTGTTTTGACAATTTCCAATAAACTTTTCATAAAATCTAAGCTTACTTTTCACCCAAAAGAGAGAAGATCTGGAGCCTATGATGATAGGGTCCTTCTAACCAAATTTAGTTGAAATCTGTCACGCAGCTAAAGAGCTTTTAGACAATTCACAGTAAATTCTTTAGAAAATCTAAGATTTTCACCAGAAAAATTGAACAAGAAAATTTTAAATAGATGTTCAGGAGCTTAGCAAAATAGAATCCCTCCAGCCACATTTGGTTGAAATCCATTAAGCGGTAGAGGAGATGAGGATTGACAATTTCCGGTAGATTTTCACCCAAAAATTAACAAATCAAAATTCTGTATACAAATTTAGAAGCCTACCCCATGTAACTTCCAGTCACATTACCTTGAAATTTGCCAAGCAGTTAATGAGTAGAAGTGTTTTAGGAATTTCCGATAAATTTTTCATAAAATCCAAGATTTTCACCCAAAAGATTGACCAATAAAAAATCTGAATAGCAGGTCTAGATCCCACCTCCATAGGATCATGCAAGCCAAATTTGGCTGAAGTCTGTCAAGAAGCTAAGGAGGAGATACGTTTTGACACTTTCCAGTAATACATTTTTTTTACACAATCTACGATTTTCACACAAAATTTACAAATAAAAATTCTGAATAGACCTCCTATAGCCCACCACTATAGGATCATCCCAGCGAAATTTAGTTGAAATCTGTCAAGAAGCTAAGGAGGAGATGAGTCTTGACACTTTCCAGTATATTTTTCATAAAATCTCAGATTTTCGACCAACAAATTGACCAAATCAAATATCTAAATGGATGTTCTAGAGCCTATCTCCATAGGATCCACATTTTAAAGCAAAAGTTGATGATTGACGGACGACAGAGGGTCACCATGGCATAAGCAGTTGGATCACGTCAGACAAAATAGTGCCTGCTTAGTTAATGCTGGCTGCATAAATACGGTGCAATCAACAGCAAAGCGTGGACACTCTGAAAGTGCGCGCAGGTGCTCACCGCAAAGATTATACGGCAAAATCTAAGAAAGCAATGGAGAGATCCAATCTGTCACTCAAGTATGGCATAATAATCAAATATGTCACTCGTTAACTGACATCTCAATCAAAATGACATAGCACCATTATGAAAGTGGTGATGATCTGTTACGAATTGTATGTCTCGTCTCGGATTACATTATGTTTTAAACCTTCAAGCCTCAAATTTTGTCAAGAAAAATAAATTTTGTCATAGAAAATGTCCATTTGTAGAACAAGAGAAGAGTATTTTTGAAAATTTTACCACTGGAATGACTGGCTTGATAACCAAGCCAGTCATTCCAGTGGTAAATTTTCAAAAATACTCTTCTCTTGTTCTACAAATGGACATTTCTCAAGACCACTGCAGAAGCTGTTTTTGGCTGATATGAGTGTTTTAAAGGGTTACGCGTTCGTGACAAACTTATCTACATCATTTATGATGTAATTGTGTATGACATCATTCTACCCTAGTTGATTATGATGTCATATGATTGATGGATAAATTTTCAAAAGTAGTCTTTACTTGGCCTACAAATAAACATTTCTCAAGACACCTGCAGAAGTTGTTTTTGTCCAGCTTGGGTGTTAAATGGCCAATAAACATTTTGTGAAATGTTTTGAAAGTTGACATAAGCAGCAACAGCGTGCCCCCACCCTCCACTCACATCAGCCCATTTAGTTTCAAAATACTCAACAGCTTACCTGTATAGTAAACTTGAAATTTAAATTCTGCTAATTCAGATTTCAAAGTTCGACCACACATACAAAGTGGGTGCGACATAGCAAGAAATGGGTGTGTGGCATATATAGAAATGGTCTTGCAAAATTGTATTTCTGGAAAGCTATTGAATGGAACTAAATTCTCTTGAATAGTATTACAGATCCCAAGAGATACTACAAGTTGACCGAAGTTGGATTTGAGTTGCTGCAAGCGGCCTGTAGGAAGTGACATAAGATTTGGTAATGAGACAATTAACCCTCACCACTCCGATGTTAATATTCTATCTTTCACGGTGCTTTCAATAGCAAAGAAACTGGTGTACATTTTTCAACAATTTTGGTAGAAGATGTTGCTGTCTACGACAGCACCATCTTCCACCAAATTTGTTGAAAAATAAACACAAGTCTATCTTTCACTTTAATTTGAAAATTTAAGATTTTGACATCAGAGTGGTAAGGGGTAAAAATAAGACAAAAGATTCAAAGTAAAAGCAATTGTCTGCATTTGCACACAGACTAATTATATAACTTATTATACAACACAGGAACTAATTCACTTACTACCTTATAGAACTTCACACAGAACCAATAAGTTTACGATCTACACATAGCACAGTTGCTCAAACTCTTGCCCAATACCAAACTGGCATCAGCTCTGAAGATTTCCATCCGCTGTAACACAGGCTGTGAATTCACAATTGCTCAGAGAGACTGTGATAAATTCTCAGAGCCCTTGACACGCAGAAAAGTTTTTCTTCTTACTAAATGGACGGTCAGGCTATTCGGTATTCTGTCACCGTGACAATGAATGATTGAGCTATCTAAGGAAGTGCCAGACTTCATACACAGCATTTATTGGCCTTTTGGTGAAATGTCAGGAATTTTGTCAGAAAATTATTCCTACCTAAAGACAATGTGGCTCTTTTTACTTCTATCATAATTAGTACTTTGTATCCTGAATTCAAAGAAATGTGAATTGAAAGCGAAATGAATAGGAAATTTGCTAAGGTTAGGAAAAAAACAATTTAACTGAAATTCATTATTGTCATAGGCAGCAATAACTTTGCTTTCAAAATGTTCTGCAGTATTTTACCTATAACATCTTATATTTAATTCCATCTATTAATTAGAGAATGAAGAGGCGCACAATTCCATCATTAACTCTCTGTCTGCTGCAAGACACCAGATAATAATTTCAATGGGTAATAACTCTGGACCTGGTGAATATTCTGAAAACAATTTGACTGAAAGTTATTGGTGGCTTAGCCACCAATAACTTTCAGTCAAATTGTTTTCAAAATATTCATCATATCCAGAGCTACACCACATGGAAACTGTGGCATGCAGAAATTCAGTAGGTAAACAGTTAAACATTGGTGGCAATAACTACTGGAATACAATGATCCTAAATGCTAAATCAAGTTCACTAATGGCACAAGTTTATCTCTACGTTTTGCCCTCCGCTGACTTACCCCTAGGTCATGTGACCTCCCTCGACCAAATCCCGCTGAAATTCTGAGACTTATGTGATCATCATTGATTATCGGCGCTCGCTTCCTGTATTAATGCGGTCCTTGTATTTATGCGCATAGCCGTGATACAAATTACACATAACTGTGATTGCTTGTAATTGTGCTTCTTTTAAAATTTGTATCATCTTCGTAAGGGTTAATGCGAGCATGGAGTGCTGTTTCTTCTTGTTATTAAAACATTTTTCAATAACTCTGGTTTGACTTGCCGGCTCTTCTCCAAACTTAGGTGGAAGCTTGTCCGTGGAGTCCCGAAAACGTACATTGATTTGGAGGTCAAGAGGTAAAAGGGAAGAGCAACAGCTTTCAGCAACACGGTTTTCAAAATAGACACTTTTGACACATTTCTCAATTAACACGGGTTATAATGGAGCGATCTTCTCCAGATTTGGGTGGAAGCGTGCCCGTGGGGTTCGCAATGATCTATGCCAAGTTTGGGGGTCAAGAGGTAAAAGTCGACAGCTTTCAGCAACATGATTTTCAAAATAAACACTTTTGACCTCGCAGTACCAATTGAAAATATATCAAAGACACAGGTATTGGACACATTTGTTCCTGTTTCAGTAAAGGTTTCATCTGAACAAAAGATGCATAATTTCCATCTTGCATTCTTGTCAATCCTAGACAGAAAACATATGTAAGGAATTTTGTGTTGTACATATTGAAAATGATTTGACCGGGACACAGATTCCAGCCAAATTAGCTTTAAAATATTATACACTAGAATTATCTTTAAATTGAGACACTGGAATTTCAAGGAATGTCCAGTACTATGAAATCGGTTTACTGTGATTGTATTTCATTTCATTTGTATTTTTTAGTTAATTACACATCAACTTTTAACCAATGATACTGGATGATGTCATTGACAAAGATAGAAACACGTTTTTCGAAAATCATTATTAGTCCTATTATTTTGTCAACTTTGAATGGTGGAGCTTGTACAAGATTAGACTCTATTATGAGAGACACACAACTTTTTAAAACTGTCTACTGAATTGATAAAAGATGCTACGGAATATATAAACTATTTATCTTGGTAAAGATCAATCGCATTCATTTAAACAAATTATAATGCGTTAACGTATTCTTGACAAAATTAATCATTATGCAACACACACAATTTTTTAAAACTGTCCACTGAATTTATAAAAGATGCTCCGGGATATATAAACTATTTATCTTGATAAAGATCAATCGCATTCATTTTAACAAATTATAAGTACTGCATTAACGTATTCTTGACAAAATTAATCACGGTTTATTTATCTTTTCCAAATGTTATCAGCAGCACCAGAACAACAACAGCAAAATCCTATTACAGCATTCCTGGCACTGTCGATATTGCTGAATGAAATTAATGTGTTATTTATGCAATTGAAGATCTTGTCATTTGGCTTGGACTTCCTAAAGCTTCCAATCTGTAGCACCATTAATTAATTGCATCATATATAATGGATCGCTTTAAATGTTTTCATCGTGAATTCACAGAAATGGAGCATTGACGGAGTGAAATATAAAACTTGTTGAATATTTTAACAGTCTGACTGCTGAGTTTTTACAGACAACATATTCCAGGGCTAATATCTCTGAACATGCTAAATATTTTGAAAACTATCTGATTGAAAGTTGTTGGTGGCTAATTATTTTGACTCAGTGTTGGTGTTTTAGTTCTGCCAAAAACAGTAACAGCATACAACCATTTTAACAGTCTAATGGTCAAGCCGGCTGAAAATGACCACTGCAGTTGTATTAGGGACTCATACATTTGAAGGGTAAACGTAGGCTTAATAACTGTCAGTGATTCAATAGGTAATTTACATCCTGGTTAGCAAGTTCATTCATCTGTTTTCTTGACCAATCTTGACCATTAGCCATTTAATGTTCCGGCTGACCGTAACTGACGTTTGCAGCTTTCAGGAATGTCTATTTCAAAATGACAACTCCATCACAAAAATCGAAATGTCTGTAACTAAAGTGTACAAATGTATGTCTTTGAAGCATTGACAATTTGCTAAATATTCTTAATATTTTTAAACCAATTTGACTGAGAGTCAAGTTAGTTTTAAAATATTCAACAGCTTATCTGTATATTTACTTTGAAATACAGATTCTTGAAATTTAACTTTCAAAGTTTTAAGTGAAATGTTTTATTCAAGACAAATCATCTCATTTATCAATGCACTTAATAAATATTTTTTAAATATTCAACATGCTAGATATTACATAACAAGGATTTTGTTGTGTCTTTTCTATATGGCATCACGGCCACTCTATAACCTTCTCCCTATAGCTGCCAAACAACTCAAGAATGGGAATCTCTTCATGAACGAAGCTAAGACAGAGTTTACCTGTGTACACCTATCAGCGACAGCCGAAGTCAATGACAAAGGCATCGCGCTGTGTGGTGGGGAGGATTTGGAGAAAAAGCAAGGTCCTGGGTTCACTAATGCATAGCTCCTTTGACATCACTGCATGTTGTGTCAAATGAAACATTACCTTTTTGAAAACTAGATCTGTGGATTAAAAAACACTCTGGCCAAGAAACTATCTGATCCAGATCAGGGTTACTTTTTCCGGATCACGACCGAAGTCTGGAAATCCTCTTGCCCCGCAAGTTCCTTCACTGTCTTAAGATTTGAGCCAAATCAGATTAGTAGTCTTTGAGATACAGTTTGGTATGCACGCACAGACCAGATTGCAATACCCTCTTCCCATTACCAGGTGAAGGTAATGAGATTACTATATCTTATAGATTGCTGCCTTTGTCATCAGTCTGGAAATGGATATGATTGTTTACGTTTCGCTTCACAGGCGAGACAAGTACAATATACTACAGCATAAATAATGCTTTCATTTTGGGGCCAGAAATGGATTGTGTGATTTCTTCAGCACTCAGGCAACTATTTTTGAAAATTTATCACTGGAATGACCAGCTCGTTTATCATTTGGGCTAAAACAACTGAGACAGTACACATATGATAGTAGGGGCTAGCGTGACTTTCAACATCCTTCGGTTTATCACCTAGTTCATCAGGTAACGTTATTTATATATATATACATATATATATATATATATATATATATATAGATCACACATCTGCAAGCCTAATGTATTACTGTCTGTCAATAATAAGTCTGGCATGATTTGTATACCTACAGGAGGCTTCAGGCAACTGGCGCTAATTGTCTGCTGGGGTACAATGAGCATGACTCCTCATGATTTGGCCTTTCTGTTGATCTGAGGGCCGCCGAAGCTCAGTGCCAAATCTGGTAGAGTACACTGGCTAAGAATAGCAGCTCAGCTAGGAATTCGTCAGACATGAGTAACACGCTCAGTCACTATATAGGAACTTAGAGATGCCAGGTTAAAGAGTTCTAGATGTGAAGCTTCGTTGGATAGATCAACATAACTAGAGGAGATATGTAAAATTCACCTATCTACTACTGATCTGTAACCACCGAATACGCATACCACTACAACCACTGATCTCAACTGGTCAGGTGTAATCCAAGGAATAATTGAACTTGGATTTCCAAACTGGCTGAACAAGAATGTTCAATATTTACAAAGAAACTAATGCTGTAATTGTTCTCTGTAGTTTCATAATTATAATACTGTATATAGTAATCTAATAGCGCACCTCTGATTGGCTATTAGTAAGGCATCCTCCAATATTTCCCAATATCTGTCCCCATTAAATTTTGAGTGTACCTAATGGACCTTTCCAGTTTATCCATCAATCATATGATGTCATAATCAACTATGTGACATATAGGATGATGTCATAATCAATCACATCATGAAACGCTTACTTGATGATGGACTAAGCATTGTTGTACGAATTGTATGTCATTACTATTTGATAAACAGTTTCAGTTTCAGTTTTCTTTTATTCACTCTGGCCACTACAAAAACATTCTGTATACGCAGCAACAGCAGTCGGTAAAATTATTTTCAAAATATTAAACAGGTTACACATAGTTTTCTGGAAATTGATAGTCAGAGAGATTAGGGATCGATCGATCCCCAAACGGGTGAAGTGTGGGTGGAGGTTAGCTAGAGATGGGCGTGGCACAACTAAAACTGAATTCCTCCATTATGTGGTGATTAGTCACGTTTCGTGATTACAAGCTACTTCACTCCAAATTTTCTGGGAACTCAACGTTCTAGTACTTAACACTTTAACACTCAAATAGGCCAAAAACGGCTTCAGCAGTGGTCTCGGGAAATGTCCATTTGCAGACCAAGAGATTATTTTGGAAAATTTACCACCGGAATGCCTGGCTCGATAACCGAGACAGTCATTCCAGCTGTAAATTTTGAAAAACAATCTTCTCTTGGTCTGCAAATGAACATTTTCTTTAAAAAAAATTTAAACTTTTTAAACAAATTTAAGGGTTAATTGGTTAAAAAGTTAAATTGTAAGTTATTTATATCTAAGTGACTTGTCACAAGTTACTACATGTGTGAATTATATGTAAAACTAGAGTGTATATGAATATCTAATTTACTGCCTAACCCATTAACGATGAAAACGGCCAAAAACGTCCTCTGAAAGGTCCATTTTCAGGACAAGAGAAGATTATTTCTCAAAGCTTACCATTGGAATGCCTGGCTCGATAATAAAGACAGTCATTCTAGAGGTAAATGTTAAAAAATAGTCTTCACTTTTCGTGCCAATTAACATCCTTATTATTAATCTTTTCCCTCTTCTACATTCTTGAGTTCTCTATGCATTGACCTCTAAACTCTTAGATGCCTTGCTTCCATGAACTTTGATGACCTTGTCCCACAATCAATATCTGGTATTATTTTTTTAAATCACGCATGAGTGGTGTTAGAAGCAAGTGCTTATGAATACAAGCTGAGAAATTCAAGGAAGAAAAAAATCTCCCAATGCACCAAATTCTCCGAGAACCAGGGGTCAACCACCTTTGCATCAAAGATAGATGATATCTTACCACACTTGAACCTATGCTGCCATGCTTCCCAGAATAACCAGCACAAAAACTGGAGATTAAACCAGAAATGTCAGGCATTGATGACTTTGATGCCAAGTCAGCTCAAACTGCCAGAACACTGGAGCACATGTACTAGATGTACTCCACAAATGAATGGATTCATGTTTTTACTAACAACTCATCAGTGTCACAAATGAATGAAAGATCGGACAACTATCCAGAAGTCTGTGGCATTGGGAAAGCTCTCAACCAACTTCCGAAAACAAAGACAATACTGAAGGAATAACCCTACTCGAAGAGGCGGACATTAAACTGCAATGTTGTGATCCTCTCCGATTGCAAAGTTGTTCTACAAACCATACAAAAAGAATCTGAGAACAAACAATTCCTTCAAAGAAACATGGTCTAGCATGAACTGCATGTCCAAAGGCAACACCACAACTGTTTCTTGTACTAGAGTATTGTGTGGATAAATCTTCAAACATGCTCAGAAAAGCAGGTACTAAACTGTGTATCCTTCTGGGAAGCCAAAAACCTCATTAAAATCAAATAAAACCAAATAGAAGAAATCATGGCGAGTCTTGTCAACAGTCCTACCCAACAGATGAGGATAACAATGTCAGCTAAATGTCCTTGTAATACAGTGCATCAAAGACAAGAACACACTTTCCAAACATGTTTTATTTACAATGACACCAGACCACGGATCTGGCCTCGAAAATGGACATGCATAAGAAAATATTGAGATTTTCTTGACTAAATTTGACGATTGACTGTCTGATTACTGAATTTGCGCAGACTACTTTTTCCACGGGGTTTAACTCTAGATGTGCCAAATATTTTGTAAACAATTTGACCGAAAGTTGCTGGTGGCTAAGTCACCAACAACTTTCAGTCAAATTGTTTTCAAAATATTCAGCAGATCCTGAGTTATTGCCCATTGAAATTATTGTCTGGTGGTATATAGTACTTACCTATCTTACAATCAACGCTATTCAATGCCTCTATAATCACTGGTCTACAGGTCCAGATGCTGTGCTGAATTCGATGTTATATAACACATGAGCTAGGTACAAACATTCGAATAAAATCACTCTAATGTGTTTATAACATTCATCACAAACACCTCCTATGCTGCCATCAATTCTTACAGTTTGTTAGACATAAAACATATAAGCGCAAGCACAAGCCCACACACATTCACACACACAATGTGTATATGAATATATATTAATACCACCGGCCCTCAGGGCTTATGTCATCAACTGTGCCAGGTAGCCTTCTAGACAACAAATGTGAATGCTAGGAATATAAAGTGAAAATATAACCGTAAAACCCGTTAACATATTATTTTCTGGAAAAAAACCCCATAACCTTAAATGCCAAATGTGAAATGGAGAGGATATTTTGAAAATAATTTGACAGAAAGGAAGCAACAACTTTCTGTAAAATTATCTTCGAAACATTCACCCACATTTTACCTCAATCCGTTTGCATGTAGATAATATCCATATACAACCCATCCAGGAAGCAATCGATCGCTAGATGACGCAGAGATGGTTTTCATATTCATCTGATTAAATATTGAATTTGGCTCAGAATCCATCCGTGACTTTATCCGCAAGATTATTTGTCGAATGAATAAACTTATAGGTATCAGATTATTCAAATACTGTAACAAAAGCTACGTAATATAACAAAGAAGCAGAAGTGCAATAAAACTTTAAAGTTAAGCATGGATTCAGGATTTACATGAAGACTATGGTAACTGAGATGTGAGGCAATTTCTGACTATCAATTTCCAGAAAACTATACAGGTAAGCTGTTGAATATTTTGAAACCAATTTGACTGGGTGCTATTGCTGCCATAGTGTCACAACACTCCAAGCAAAAGTAAAGTTATCGAACGAAAACCCAATATTTGCATGGACAGACGGACACAATTTCAGGAAGATAGAGTGATGGATGGACAGATGGATGGATGGACTGACCCACAAAGTAGTGTGCAGACTTCTCTACTACCATATCCAACCTTCCCATGTTGTTTTGTTATGATACTCCAGGCAAAAGTAGTTATCGAATGAAAACCCAAATTTTGCATGGATGGACTGACATAAATTCAGGAAGATGGATGGATGGATGGATATATGAAGTAGTTATCAAACGAAAAGCTGTGTGATGGACGCACACACACGGATGGATATGGATAGATGCACGGACGGAAGCAAAAACATAATAAAACCACTTTTGTAAAAATCGTCATGATACTGCAAGAAAAAGTAGTTATTGAACAAAAACCTAAAATTTGCACGTACCAACACAAATTCAGGAAGATGGATGGACAGATGGATGGGCTGACTGACCCACAATGCAGCATGCGGTTCCCTACTACAATAGCCAACCTTCCCATGAAGCTTGTCATTATATTCCAAGCAAAAGTAAAGATATTGAATGAAAACCTAAATTTTGCACGGAGAGATGGACAACAGATGGATGGACTGACTGACCCATGAAATAACGTGCATTTCCCTACTATCATATCCAACCTTCACATGAAGTTTCGTCATGATACTCTAAGCAAAAGTAAAGTTATTAAACGAAAACCTGTGTGTGACGGACGCACATGCATGGACAGACACAGGCACGGATGGAAGCGAAAACATAATCCCAACGGCACCCCTCCCCTCCCACATGCCTTTGCAAAAGCAGTATGTGTGTGCGTGTGTGCGTGCGTGCGTGCGTGCGTGCGTGCGTGCGTGCGTGCATGAGTGTGTGGATGACTGGCTTTGTGAACATGCCAATCATTCCAGCACATGTGCCTGAATGAACCAAAAGGTAGACCGGCAAACGTGTGAGCGTGGCATCCATCAAAGAAGCGGTCCTATCATGAATTGTTGATAGTTAGTGGCTTGATACAGTGGAGTTGATGGATTCAATGTCGTGCTTTCAGCCGCCTTCATTTTGTGGAGTTGATATCCGAGGGGTCAGAAGAGAGGGTATGCGGCTGTGCTGAGCCTAAATGCACACTGGGTTGCACCATAACTTGTAGGTGCCCATTTGCTCTTCTGGTATGCGTAGGGCCCTATATACTCTCAGTGCCGCAGGGAAGATTTATGCCAGTAAGCAGGTGTTACTCAGAAGGCACCTGTTCTTGGTAACTGGTCCTTGTGGAAGTTGATTGCTCTTGCCGACTATGATGACAGACTGTAATCTACTCATGCTAGGGATAGTGTCGCCGTCACTGCATGTTGGTACAGCTGCGGTATGTCTCCACTCCTTTGGTAGTCATGGCTTTGAGAACAGGTTGGTTCAGGTTTGAATTGAAGCATATTAACAATGTATAGCTCTTTGAAGCCACTCTAGAAAAAATCTTATATGGTTCTATGATCTTACACTGGCTGAGTGTAGTTGGATCTTGTGACCAGGTGGTTGGATGTAGGCACCTGGTTGTGTAACAGTGTCCACTTTCTGCAGTTTCCGAGGTCACAAGTAACTGGTAAACCCATACCTGGGTACCACCTCCTTGTCTGATACTGAGCACCTAGGGTGTACTGGTGGATAGTGATGGTGAGAGCGGGAATCTTGTACGCGCAAGGTACCCGAGCACCTGATAAGTCATGCGAAGGGTAGCTGCCCTTATTTGTTCATGTTGTGCAGCTGTGTGAATGAACTGTACATTGGAGGCATCAAATGTTAATAGTGGGGCACCTGGTATGTGCACTCGAATAATTATGGAGAATCGGCTACTGAGTAGGCCTAGGGGTGCCATGCAGGTGGCTGTACTGGAGCCAAGTTCATGATAGGTAAGAGGTTAGGCATGCCAATAGTATTGAGAAAGCCATGTCACGCTAGATGTTGTCAAAGAGGCCCAGTGAGATGATGTTGAGGTAGTGAGGGGTTTAATGGCGGGAGAGGAATATTTAGTTATATGGCAGTTATATATCGTATGATTCAAACTTGTCAAGCATTTCCTTCTAATGTACTTGACAACTCATCAGTGGTCGAGATATTGGAGATGAATGGAGATTGTGTTTGGATTTGGGTTTGTTAGAGTGCATGATGTTATCTTGCAGTCAAGCCACGATGGCTAGAAAAGGTGATGTCATGATGGCGACATCAGACAGTGAGCTTTACTAATGGGACGCTGTTAGAGCTGGAGAGCAGTCTCGGGTCTGGTTAGGGGGAAAGAGAGGTTTAACAGCAATGTCATGGGCGTGGTTCTTGGGATCACTCTAGAAGTTGGATCATGGTCATCTTAATGTAGCATCTCTTTATCAGGATTGGACTGGTTCACTCAAAAAACATGTCTTCAATACAAGCTGTAGCTGTTTAACATTTACGGGTCAAGATTTGTCAAGAAAAATTTAGATATTTGCTTAATGAATGTCAATTTACAGGCCAAGAGAAGGCTATTTGTAAAAATGTGCCAGTGCACAAGCTATTACATTGGTACATTTTCAAAAACAGGCTTTTCTTGGTCTGCAAAAGAACATTTCTCAAGCTGTTTTGACTGGCTTCAGCGTTAAAGGGTGAAAGCGAGCAGGTAATTCTACACTAAATGTTAACATATCATCATCAACTATATTTTTTCAATGCAAAAAATGCTGCAATAAAATACATATGTCTAGATATATCTATATTTTTAATTGACTAAGAAAATTGCCCCCAAGCCTTCAACTGTCATATTCATTCATATAGACCATATACATCCTTCATACTCACAAAATGAAAGCAGAGTTATTGCCCATAATATCCATAGCCACAATTTTTATGAATTTCATCCGGTGATGATTTTAACAAGAATAATTTTTACCGAACGTTATTTAAAATCCTCATGCAATAACAACTTCCAGTCAAATTCCTTTAAAAATGAGATAAATGAGAATTTATCTATGTTGTAAACCAAAAGCGTAAAAAAATATTACACTATCTTTTGTGTCATTATCTAAACAAAATTCTGCCCATACATTCCATAAATGAATATTATATTTTAGGGCCGTTGAAAGCTAACACATAAATTATATAATATTTTGGAAGAAAATGATGAACAATAATGTGTTATGTACATATGAGCAATATATATGCAATAGTTCTCTATCCTTAACAGTCTCTACCATCACCCCTCCCCCGCCCCACCCTCATCCCCCTCCACCCCAACCCACCACCACACCCACCCCTTTCAACCCATTACAAATAACCCTTTAACCCTCAAATCAATCAAAAACGGCTTCTCCAGTGGTCTTGAGAAACGTTCACTTACAGACCAAGAAGACTATTTTTGAAAATTTACCACTGGAATGACTGGCTCGATAACCGAGCTAGTCATTCTAGTGTTCTTGGTCTGAAAAATGAACCTGTTCTAAGAAGAAATTGAAATTTTCTTAACAAATTTAAGTGTTAAATGGCTAGGAGTGATCGCCTGATTTTTATACCCATAAAACAATGATCATTTACAAAAACTCTCAATTTTCTCATAGAACATATCCATCTGTAGACTAAAAGAAGACTATTTTTCAAAATTTACCACTGGAATGACTGGCTCAATAATTCAGCCAGTCATTCCAGTGGTAAATCTTCAAAAATATGATAGTCTCTTGGTCTGAAATTGGACATTTTATGTGACAATATTTATAAATTCACTTGTTCAAATTTGACCATTGACACTTTAATGGTCAAGGTGGTGAAAACCCGCTTCTGCAGCGGTCTTGGGCAATGTCCATTTTCATGTCAGGAAGACGACTTTTCTTGTAATTTACCACATTCCAGTGGTACATTTTCAACCAGAAATGTGGTTGCAATGCAACCATGAAACTTGATGTTACAACAATGTATATGATGGCTTATTACCGGAAAGTCCAAGATGACCGGCAAAGAAATTGACCAATCAAAATTCTCATCTAATTTCCTGAAGCTTATCATCATAGGATCATTCCATGCAGGTTTGGTTAAAATCTAGTCATGGATTAAGTAATAGTGATTTAAACTATGCTGGAAAATGTCTGGAAAATCCAAGATCCCTGTCGAAAAGATTTACCAATCAAAATTCTCATTAGAACTCTTGAAGTTGATTCAGATAGGAGTGTTCCACCCAAGTTGCATTGAAATCAGGCCATTGATTAAGGAAGAGTATCATTTTAAAGGATTTCTGGAAAATCCAAGGTGACCATCAAAAAATTGACCAATCGAAATTCTGTACATAAGTTCTGAAGCCTAGTCACATAGGGTTCTTCCAGTCCAATTAAGTTGAAATCAGCCGAGATGTTAATGAGAAATAGTGTTTTGAAACACAACAAAAATACTAAGCCACTCAATTCACTGTTTGCTATAAGTCACCTGAGTTAGATATCTCAGAAAATTTTAACCTATTCATTCCCATGGTGTGGGTTCCCTTGTAAACAAGGTTAGCAGAGATACATCCCTCCATTGGGTAGTCTTGATAGTATCTCTTTAACTCTAAAGCAGTCATTGCTCTAGGGAACCGGTTCCTCTATTCCTATAGAGAACATATAAACGAGACTGTGAGCATGCGCACTTATGCTACTATGCATGCGACCGAGTCCAAGCCTTCATTAATTAATTTTCTGCATTACAGGAAACACCTAACTTTTATCTCAATAAATCCTATTCATTCCATAATCTTGTGGAGCTACATCCACATTTGATTTTTCATGAATACCACAGTACAAGCAGTCTTTGTTGAATAAGTCATAGTACTTATGTAAAATGTTTATAATTTATGTGAATATCAACAGAAAGTTCGTTGTGACCAAGTTGAAAAAAAATGGCGCCCGCTTCACATTACAAGCCAGGTGAAGTCAATAACTCTAATCCTATTTTAGCCACGAGGCTCGTTCCTACGAAAGGTATACTATATACCGGTTTGGAACATCTCCTACGAAAGGTATCCTACATAACATATGTAACATACTGGTTGGGAAGTTAGTGGATCAATTAAGAGTTTTGACTAGGTATGTATTTCCGAGCGTCATTCTTTCCTACATAAGGTATACTACATACCGGTTTGGATCGAATCCTACATAAGGTATCCTACATAACTATGTAATATATCGGTTGGGAAGTTATTGGATCTATTAAGAATGTGACAGTGGTGCAAACAGGCGTGGTGGACCGGATGAACACCACAAGGATACACCACGATCATTCCCTGAAGAAAAGCGAGTGGTCCTTCTAAGAACCGTTACTAACCAACTAACATGAAACTCGCAATTACTTCATGATGATCTGTCATGTCAGTCATATTACAATAAAGACAAGACCATCATATTAATTCGCGATTCGGTCTTCGCTTTAAATTGGCGCCATTTTTGCAGGCTGATTTAACATTACTAGCAATGGGCCGTGAAACCTTTTTACCTTTTATTTAATATTTTATAAAAATTACTTGAGATTTTATGTTTTCAAATACCGGGCGGGGTTATTCGACAAGTTTTCTTTATGCCCTTAGTTTCATGAAAAATGTAAACATTGCGTTGCTATGGGATATCCTCTTTAGTGTGTCATAAATCGGCAAATGTCGGACGATCTCGGAATGCCCGGATGTTCAAAATTACTATACTGATTTGAATCCTCGTAATCACATAACCCTCTTTTGTTAGATAGGCTATTAAGCCTGTGTCAGATTATCAGGTTCACTTGATTTGTAAATCTAGCAAGAAACTTGCGTTCACTTGATTTCTAAATCTAGCGATAAAATTTTTCATATATATTACTGGTTATATTGTAATGTGAGTGACCAACATAAAATGATCTAAAACGTAATGCGATGTTCGAGAAAAATTGCTTGAACGCCCGATACTTAAACTGGGTAGCCCGCTTCTAATGTTAGCGAACCAGCCAGTGGCAAAGTAAATCTCCGTTTGGAGGCGCTGATGAGAAGCGTAGATCTCAATGCCGAATTTCAGATTCCAGGATAACTATATCCGAGTACTCGCTTAAGATACTTCGCTAAAATTTGCTTTAACCTGATCTGGTCAGATAATATCACGTGATTTATATATCATGTGATTATCACATTAAGACGACATTTATGTCAAGTTAGGATTAATTTTGATGGAAAAAACAATCTTTATTAAAGGATACGCAATATTTAGGCTGTTCAGTTTAATAATTTCACTCTGTGAATGATGTTTTGAGGTACACATTAAGCGTAGCTGCGAGGTGACAAGATTTGTGCATGGGAGTTTTCGTGGTATCTTCAGACGCTAAGATGTTTAAAAATTCAGAGGAAAATAAGTTTTATCCTTGTATATAGTGCGCGCAAATTTTTTTAGAACGTGTAAATTGAGCATAAATGTGCGACCTATTTATGGGTTTATAAGTAAATACGCCACTCCCATATTTGCTGGTACTCATTCAGATTCAACTTATTTCAGTTGCAACTTATGACTAATAACTTCGAGAGTTAAATGGTTAATATTTTGATAGTAAACACTACAAACTTTGATGACCAAGTTTTACTATATCAGAGATGTGTGTTGATCTCAGTGTTTTAGTAGCAAGCATAACCTTTGGATCAGGAAAGTTCTTGACTATCAGCCCCTTTTATTAGCCCTAAGATTGGTTTTTTCCTACTTAATGTATAGTCTAATCTCTCATCATTTTGAAAAATTCTTTCCGCGGGTACTTAACGTGGGCGAAATTGTATATATAGAGCACATACCCAGGCTATGATGGATCATTCTATCGGCTCTCAATCGATTAATTGTTATAGTCAAATACAACATTCTGCTTGCAAATGGACTATTACTCGTGGAAATCATCTGAAAGTCTACCAGAAGAGGGGGAGAACTAACCTAGTTAGAAAAAATTTCTCTCTAAGGGGTGTGCAATCTGTGAAATGTTTTGTCTGAACATGTTGTTTCCACACCATCTCTTAAAACATTTGAAAATGGTTTAGGTAGGCTTTGGCATAGCCAAGAGGCAATGCATGACTACACCGTACACGCAACCCATGATCAGAAGTGACGCCACAGGCATGGAGATAAATGAAGAAGTGATGAACATAAGGCCTAATTGTCCTGTGCTCGGTATTATTACCTAGATTATAACTCTCAATTTGTATGGTATAGCAACTGATTATAATTAAACTTCTGGTTTAGGTATGCCAAATCATTTCACTTCTGTTGTTTTGCTGGTATTGTTTGTTTCTAAATCACTTTTGACAATTTAAATGCCCTATTTCAGGGGCTCTTATTTTTAATTCTTTAATTCTTTATTAGTTGCTCTTAGTGCAATGGCTGAACCATCCAATTATCCTCATCCTTCCAAACCTTGTGTACACCCAACTCTTCGCATTTATCTTCTAGGAATCATTGTATTTTTTCCTATGATCCTAGCAGTTCTTTTGTCGTTTTGATTTCACTAGATTTTGTTTTGCTCCTGAATCTTCTCATGTATTAGTCTCTTCCTATCAGCCTCCATATTTCGACCTGTTCTCTAAAAAAATTGGAATCAATCATCTTTCGATTCTCCTAATATCAATTTGCAAATAAGTGCGTCAGTCTTTATTATTTTAATTGTGAATAGTGGTTTGCTATCTTTTAGTATCATATCTGGCCTGATTTATTTTTAACATAGTTTCTTTTCTATCAGTAGGATCCATATCTATGGGTGAATGTAAGCTTGTCACAATAACAAAATCTTTTTTGTCTTATCAAGATTTACACCGCTCCTTTCTCGAGTTCAGTAGAAATTTTGATCTTTTTATTTGTCTAGTGATATGTCTATTTCTGTTATTTTCATATGGAGCTGTTTTCTCAGCCTTATCTATTCAAGCCTATTTTTATTCTTCTAAATTCTAACTTTCCCAGGCATTATTAAATAAATTCCTCAAGGGGGCCTAACCAAGATGAGTGGGTCATTGCCTTCGCATGGATTGTGGAATATGTTTTTTTCCTTTCAGCCTTCTGTGTAGTTTCAGTCCTTTGTCCTTATCCATCATTGATCTGGTCACAGGTTTGATGGACTTCTTTCCTGTTTAATCATCTGATAAAGATATTAACAATTGGGCTCATATCATACTAGCTTTGTTTTAAAATTAGATTTGTAAAATAAGATTCTGCAGGTTTATTCTGGTCCAAGCTGTCATACTTAAGTGCTTCTATATAATCTCTACTCTATCCGGGGTGGGGATGGGTATAGCTAGCCTCATGCATATATTAGGTAGCAGATTTCCTACATATAAGGTACAATCAACGTAGTCATTGAATCCCCCTTTTTTCTATCAAACCATGTTCGTCTCCTCTGACATTAGTCCTGCTTCTGTTCCTGATCAATAATTGTCTGCTCTTTTGAAGTAGGATACAGTGGAGGAATGGCAGAATCCAAAGACTTTAAGGATTATGAGGTGCTGGCAGATCATCTTTTATAGGGTCTTGGCTCTTATCTTCAACTCATATATTTATCCTTTTCTGACAACTTCCAAATAATTTACACTTCATGTCCTTAAGATTTAATACTAATTCTGTTGTATATTTTGGAATTATTTGTCTGGAACCCATGGCTGCTTTGATACTGTTTGAGACAAAATGACTTAGTCAAATTGGTTTATAATATTCAAATCTTTTCCTGATATGTTGTCTCAGAAATGGAATTCATCGATGAAAGGAATAATGTGGACATGGAGTCATTTTGGCCAGTCATCACTGGTCTCGTCAAGGATAAGGGACAGTATTTTCTGATATTTCCATATATACAGAATTGATCCTAACTGGATCTGGGTTCTTTTAATTACATCATAGCCAGTCTGGGATTCCTCTGGCTTGGAAGGATCCTTAATTGTGTTAAAATTTGGGCTGAATGGAGTCAGTTTTGTGTACGAAGGTCAAGTCTGGTAATTCAGAATTTTGTCCCTCACCACGACCGCATACACTGCATTTTCATTCACTGGGTGTCATCGGTACCAATTCATCAGTTTATCCATCTGCAGGTCCAGTTTGATGTCTTGTTCTTACGTGTTTGGGGGAGGGGATCGCTATCGAATTTCCTCTCGTTCTTGTGTCTATGGAATCAGATAAAGTAGTTTTACACTCTCTTCCTTTTCAGGAACTAGAACAGGAACTAATACTCTAGTATTCCTCTTCAATACTCTGGAATATTGGAGAATGAAGAGATATTGTCTCTTTCACAAGCCACCTATCTGCTCATGCAGTCATTTCTATAGTAGTGACTTTCATCAACAAGCAAGGCAATTGAGGTTATCATATTTTGTCTGGAGTCTTGGTCTTCCTCCTGCGGTGGAGATGTCAGGAAATCTTTCAGCAGCTCACATTCCAGGTAGAATGATTTTCCTTGTAGCCCATTTATTACCTCGCATTAAGTTTCTACTCAGTATAGTGTCCAGATCTGATGTTCATATTCTTCCTCCAGGCTAGGCTCTGGGGGTAGATGCTCTGGCCCAGTCATAGACGTCACATTTTGTTTAAATATCTTCAATTTAACTTTCTAGTGCCAATTGTCTTTAAGAACTTTTGTCAGCGGTTTCTAGTACAATTGTCTTTAAGAACTTTTGTCAGCAGAATGTATTATCCCTTTAATCACTCCTGCTTGGCCCAATGAGAGTTATTCAGTGGATCTCGTAGTCCTCTTTGTGAAAATCCAAAGCGTCTTACCAATTTTGCTGATTTTCTATCTCGTTTAACAGCAGCTTTCAGTTCATCATTCCACAAATCTTCAATATGTATATATGGTATTTTCCAAGAGACCTGTTTTTCAGAAATTGATTTTTTTGTCTGAACTTTAGTATTCTTAATCAATTCAAACTATCTGTTACAGGAGAATTTACCAGAGTATATTTAAGGTTTTCAAATGGTTGTTAGAACAACACATTATCACGCCCAATTCTGCATCCCATCATCAAGTCATAGATTCATGGGATATTTTTTGATGACAAATCTCTGTATGCTGGGGTGGTGTTATTGTTTTCACTAGCATCTATCCTTCTTTATTTTCTAGAAGCCGGTTTGAGAGTTATTAAGTATTTACATCATTTATCCATGGTACAGGTATTTTTAGGGTATAGCACAAAGACAAATACCTATAATAAATTCCTCTGTTAATTCATTCTTGGGTCCATCTGTTTAATTGTAAAACTCTGAAATCATTCTTTTTCTACTAGCTGCCGCGTTTGTTAGATGGCATTTTGATATTCATATTCTCTTTGTGAATGATCTTTTCTAGGTGGTAGGAGATCTGCCCTCATTCTTTGCCCTTGAAGAGATCTTATATATATAAAACCTAATTAATTGTTTTCAATCCTTTCCAAAAACTATACCCAATTTAAAAGATCTTTTTGAAACACCGTTCAGATTACTTATGCAAATTTGTTTAGTAAGCTCGCATCTCAACAACTGGATTACAGACACCATTAATTGACACTAGAATGTATCTCCAGGAGACACTCAGTAAGTGTTAAGCCACACAATGTTCATGGTATGGCCTTCTCCTTCGCAATTCTATGCTGATCTACCGTTCAGATTATTTATGCGAATTTGTTTAGTAAGCGCGCATCTCATCAACTGGATTACAGACACCATTAATTGACACTAGAATGTATCTCCAGGAGACACTCAGTTTGTGTTAAGGCACACGATGTTCGTGGTATGGCCTTCTCCTTCGCATTCTATGCAGATCTATCAGTGGACGACATTATGTAAGTTGCAGTATAAATGTCAGATTCTACATTATTTTTATCTGAAAGATCAGATTCAATTCACAATCTGACATTTCTAGCTTCGCCACTCAAACCTAGGCTCAATTGCCTAGATTCTTTAGTCAACCGTCTTCTTCACCATCTCACGTCTGTTTTTAAATTCTCTTTGCTGAGATTTTCTAATTATCATTATTTTATTGTATTTTATTTAGAACATTTGTTTGTTCATGCTCTTTCAGCACTTCAGTGATTTAGTTGGTTTTAGTATTTTTGGTGATTAACCTTTCATTCCTCCTTTGCAAGATGGCAAAGGTGGGTGCAGAAGAGAATCAGACAGAAAACATGGTTACCCATACAGAGATGAAGACCATCATCAAGTCACTCTATAGAACACCTCAATCAGAAGTTGCCTACCATCATCTCTCAAGGCCAGAGCAAGTGACCATTTTTCGTCTCAGAACTGGACACAACAGACTAAACCAACACATGTACAGGCAGTTCCACCTTACGACATCGGCCGCTTGTCCTTGTGGAGAAGCAGAACAGACAACAGAGCACATACTTCAATGTTGCAGTACGTATCAGCTGCTGAGAGAAGAGATCTGGCCTTTGTCAACCTCTTTTCTTGAAAAGCTGTATGGGCCTGTGGAAGAACTGCAGAAAACCACAGATTTCATCTTGAGAATGGCTCTCCAAGTGTGATACCAGCGATCGAAAAGAAGAAGATTCCTGATTTGCAATTTACCAACCCACCTAGTATTTGGGCTCTGACCAATTCTATGTTTTAGCAAACAGTGAACTGAGTGGCTTAGTATTTTTGTTGTGTCACAAAACGACCCAGACGTATATACTGGTCTGGCGTTTTGTTAGCTTACTAAAATACTTACCACTCAATTCACTGTGGCCCATCTCGGCCACCCCGCATCGTTAAATTGCAAATCATTATTAAAAATTTATGCAATTAATTAATGATGGCTTGGACTCGGTCACATGCATAGTAGCATAAGTGCGCATGCTCACAGACTCGTTTATATGTTCTCTATAGGAATAGAGGAACCGGTTCCCTAGAGCACTGACTGCTTTAGAGTTAAAGAGATACTATCAAGACTACCCAATGGAGGGGTGTATCTCTGCTAACCTTATTTACAAGAGAACCCACACCATGGGAATGAATAGGTTAACATTTTCTGAGATATCTAAGTCAGGTGACTTATAGCAAACAGTGAATTGAGTGGTAAGTATTTTAGTAAGCTAACAAAACGCCAGACCAGTATATACGTCTGGGTCATTTTAACAATTTCCGGGCAAATGTTTCATAAAATCTAATTAACACTAAAATTCTGTATATAAGTTCTGAAGCCTACCCACATACGGTCGTTCCTGCCAAATTAAGTTGGAATCCGCCCACAGGTCAATGAAGTAGCGTTTTGACCATTTCAGGTAAATTTTTCATAAAATCTCAGATTTTCACCCCAAAATTGACCAATCAAAATTATGAATAGAAGTTCTGGAGTCTACCATGATAGGGTCCCTCTAGCAAAATTTGGTTGAAATATGTCACCCCCTAGCCAAATTTGGTTGAAATATGTCAAACAACTAAGGAGAAGTAGTGTCTTGACAATTTCTGTAAAGTTTTTCATGAAAGCTAAGACTTTCATCCAAATAATTGACCAATCAATATTCTGAATAGAAGTCCTAGAGCCTAGCTCTATAGAATCCTTCTATCCAAATTTGGTTGAAATATGAGCAAAATTTGATTGAAATTAGTCAAAACGTCAAGAAGAAGCGATTTGACTGACGTACAGGCAGCGGATGGCCAAGATGGCATAAGCTCGTCACTTGACCTTTCAGGGTGGGTCATTATAAAGAAGCATATCTCAAAGTTTGGGTATGATTAACCAAAAAGTAGATGTAACCTGCTAAGTTAAGCTAAACGGAATCTGTTAATGTTGAAAAAATTAGATTATTTTCAAGGTCACAGTGACCTGTACCTTTTACCTTTTGACCCCATGATCATTGTGTAATGTTGTGTTATTGTAATGCCGCATCTGTTCAAGCTTGGTTCCAGTATGATTAACGAAAGCTGAGATATAAACTTCTAAGTTGAGGTAGACGGAAAATGATGTAAAAAACCCCAATGTTTTACCACGGTCACAGTGACAGTGACGTTGACTTTTGACCTTGTGACCTCAACATCATTGTGGGATGCTGTGTCCTTATAAGGAAGCATGTGTCAAAGTTTGGGTCCAGTATAATTAACCAAACCTGAGGTATAAACAGAAAGGTTGAGCTAAACTGAAAATGTCAATGTTGAAAAAAACCAAGGTTTTTACCAAGGTTACAGTGACCTTTGATCTGTGACGTTTTGACTCCAAGGTCATTGTGAGATGCTATGTCATTATCAGGAAGCATATCCCCTGATTTTGGTCCAGTATGATTAACCAAACCTGAGATATAAACAGAAAAGTTTAGCTAAATGCAAATTGGACGACGACGATGACGCCGCCACCGGACGACGTGCAGGGTAATTCGCAATAGCTTGTTTTACTTCGCAAAGTCAAGCTAAAAACCCTTTTGGCTTGCAAGTGAAGATTGAAAACCTGTCTTTCTTGATCAAACTTGACCATTAAAGTGATAAAGGTTGAAACATGTTTTCGCTATTTCCCATGAAGTCCTGCTTTTCCATAGGGACAAGCAGCTTTAGAGATATTGTCACATGAGTTATATGTCCAATTTTCTGAAAAAGAAATAGAGAAGCAGAAAGGGCATGCTCAGTGGAATTGACACAATCATGATATCTTTGCCGCAATAATGATTGTTTGAAATAGCTTCATAAAACATCCGAATGTTCTTATCAGAATTAACCATTTTATCCTTAAAGTTGTTCAAGAAAGTTTTAATTTTCTCATAAAATGTCCATTTGCAGACCAAGAGAAGATAATTTTTGAAAATCTAGCACCGGAATAACTGGCTCGATTATAGACCCAGTCATTCTAGTCGTAAATTCTCAAAAATAGTCTTCTCTTCGTCTGAAAATGGACATTTCTCAAGAAGACTGCAGAACCCGTTTATGGCCGGCTCGAGAGTTAACCCTTTAATCCTCAAATTTGTTCAAGAATTTCTCATAGAAAATTGTCGATTTACAGACCAAGAGTAGATTATTTATGAAAATTTATCAATGGATTGACTGGCTCGAGCCAGTCATTCCATTGATAAATCTTCAAAAATAATCCAACTGTTGGTCTGGAAATGGAAATTTTTCAAGACAACTGCAGAAGCCAATTTTTCCCGACTTGAGAGTTAATTCATCACCAGTAAGGAAAGCAAGTTGCTCTGGGATTAAATCGCTCTTTGATGATTGACGCCCCAGTTAAATGTCTCATTAACGTGGATGATATGTACATGTATTACATCACATACGGAGACAAAAACCCAGAGAACAATTTGAATGACAGTTTATTGCTGCTTACATTCCTTTAATATTACATTAAGTCATGGTATGGGAATTTAACCCGCACCTCACCCCCTTGTGTGTTTTCCAAATATTCAGAATGTTTTATGTTTATTTCACTTGAGATCACAAAAAAATTGTAAAGCCAATCGGGATCCAACAACCCTGATAACTCAGGTTACTGAGTCAATACAAGGTATGACCCATCAATTCACTTGCTGATCATGATCGAGTGACTTGATTGGCCCTCAGACAATTTCACCACCCATCAAGTTAATGAACCTTTCCAGTTTATCCATCCATCATATGAAGTTATAATCAACTACGTGACATGTAGGATGACGTCACAATAAATGATGTAATGAATGACGTAGATAAGTATGTCACGAATGCATAAATAGTGGCAGGCTAAGCATTGTTGTACAAATTGTATGTCTTTACTATTTAATAAAGATGCTGTTGAATATTTTGAAACTAATTTGACTTGGTGCTGTTGTTGCCATAGGCAGAAACAGCATCCAGTCAAATTAGTTTCAAAATATTCAACAGCTTACCTGTATGGTTTTAATGAAAATTGATACTCAGGGAGTTCAGGGATCGATCAATCACAATGCAAGAGGTGTGGGTAGAGCTTAGCTAGAGATGGGCAGGGCATAGATAAAAATGGAAAGGTCGATTAGGACAAACCCAGTCGCTCAGACTCACAAGTCACACGGTCAAGCCCATCAAGTAACTCAGGACTCATCAAGTGACTCAGGACTCATCAAGTGACTCAGAACTCATCAAATGACTCAGGACTCATCAAGTGACTCGGGACCGATCAAGTCACTTAGGACTTATCAGGGGAACAGAGGTTTTACCATTCAAGTATGGATGCTCTCAGCATTGGGAGCTTTAAGTTATAAATTACTAGTAGTTTTAGCAGAATTATGAAATGATCTGAGAGTACTGTTCACAAGCTAAGTTGGAATCCACTTCTAATATTGTTTCTGTTCACATCACCCAGTCGGCACAGGTCACATCAGTTGTCTTGCCAGTCTTCTGACCAGTAGGACATTGGTGTGGTGTGAATTTGGCATGCTCATGAACATAAGACTGTGAAGCGTCACTCAGGACTTCCTAAGCCATCATCTAGTTAATCTTGAGCCACAAGGGGCCTGCAGACCGGCCCGCAGACCAACCCATCTGCTGGCTGTTAGCTTCACAGCAATTTATATCTGCACAAGAATTTACTGGTTCACCTGTATGAGTGGTTACATGTAGGATTGTTTGAAGACTGCTATTGTGGTTAGGATATGCCTGTTGAAACATGAAAATTGTTGTGGCTCTCATCATGTATGTCACGTTATAGTGCACCGGGAGATTGTCATACCAGTTCAAATGAACAGTGGTTATGGAATGGATTCTGACGCGTTCACCACAGTTTTGACTCTGACTGTTACCGTAAATATCTAGTGAACTATCGGTTCATGAGAGGACCAATCATACTGGCCTAGCTCATCAGCTGCCTAAGGAATACCTTTAGAGCTTTTTTACATATTTTGTACCGACTTACTGGAGTGCTACAACTGCATCAGGAAACGTGAAGGAAGGCGCCTCTGAAGGAGAAAGAACATTTGGGTACAGGAGAAGTAAGTTTGGAACTGAAGCATCTTAGTTTAGTTTTTCTGTTACCAGGTTAGGTGAACCACTGACTCATTAATTGGAATTTGTATCACTGCATCAAAGCATTATATCGACAAGATGAAATACACGTAAAAGCTACATTTTTGTGATAGGATGAGCCGATCACGTTCGGTTCTGCTATGAGGAACTGTTGGACAGGACGATACCAGCTGGTCTTAACCAGTGATTGGCTCAATAGGATGCAAAAGAGATTCTTTCATTATTTTCTATTATGGTTTAATAACCGGCTTTGAGTTAGTATCAGTTAGTATCTTTTATGCAAGAAGTGAGTTCCATCAAAAGCGCATCGGTTTTAACCCTTTAATGGTCATACCGGCCAAAACCACCCTCAGCTATGGTCTTATGGAATGTCCATTTACAGACCAAGAGAATACAATTTTTTAAAACATGGCAGAAGAAAATTGGGTATCTATCTTCTATAAATAATGCTGACTGAAAGCAGCTACTGTCCTAGACAGCAACATCTTACACCAACGTTGTTTACAAAGTAATCACAAGTTATCACATGAAGGTAATTGAATATAGAAATCTGATATTTCAGTGCATGGTCTATGGGTTAACTGAAGCCAAAAGAACTTGGACACCCAGAAATGTGACGCTGCCTTCGTGACAAATGATGCTACATAATCAATGTGCCCTGAGCACCACAACTCATGATCGATGTTGAGGAGCTGTTAAGCTCTTAACTTGATGATCGATCAGAAAATGAAGGTGTTTAACTTTTATTTTTCTTGAGCATTAAGTAGATTACAGAGTAATTTAGCATCCACAGAACTGTCTCCATCCTCATGCACACATGGTCACTTAACGAAGCGCTTTAGTGAACTCCATTAACTTACTACTGGCATTGATTAACGAGGCCATGCAGTAAAACCTCAGTTGAGGGACCGCATCCATTTAGTGTTACAGCTAGAAGTTGTTCTTCAAGACAGGTGGCTGCAATGGTATCACAATTCTTTGACTACATAAAGGCATGTATAGGTATGGTGAGTGGCCTGTATAAAGAGACCATCTCTCATTAGTAACCACTTATTTGCGATTGATTAGGTGGTCGATTAAGATAGGTTTAACAGTATTTCTGTATGAATTCTAAAGATTGCTCCTAATCGTTACTGTCATAATTCGTCAAGGAAATTTACATTTTTACTTAGTTCATGTCCATTTGCAGGCAAGATCAAACTATTTGAAAAGATTTAACACTAGAATGACAGGCTTGATAACTGCTGAACACCATAGTGGTAGACTTCAGAAACTATATAAAGAAATCTAACTTGTCATTCCTTTTACAGTCATGTTAGCTTTGCAAACATCTCCAAGAAATTCTATGTTAGAATACACTTCATAAACTGTTAGGCCAATGAACCTTTCCAGTTTTAGCTATGCCCGCCCATCTCTTTCTAAGCTCCAACCACACCG